>CAJVGD010000050.1:0-205534 GCA_910890315.1 Serendipita indica DSM 11827
AAAAGTCTTCAAACACCCCTATGCCACCGAAACGACCCGCTCCATCCGATACGGATGGTCTCCCCAAGTCTGCTCCAAAGCGCGCACGCTTTGCCGAACCTGAGAACGATGATCGAGGAAAATTATCATCTTCGCGAACGGTTCAAGGGAATGATGCATCCAACGAGGGCGAAGCCTTTAATTCGGCCCAATTTGCAGATGAAGTAGACGCATCCCTCGACATGGCGGGTAAAACTGCTCGTCAAAAGGGAAAAGGAGCTGTTAAAGTTGAAGGATACGAGTCGGATAGTACCGACGATGGCGAGGGTGTCGTGCTCAGTCGACGAAAGGGTCAGGAGGACGTGGATGACGATGACATGTTCAATATGGGGATGAAGATGAAAAGGAGAAGAAGCAGGAGACCAAAAGGAAACGAAATACTCGAACTCGGCGAGATTGAAGGACAAGAGTTTGGAGCAGAGGATGAGGAGGATGAGGAGAGGATGGATGGGGACGAGGACGATGAAGCGTCCGTTTCAGAGAGCGAACCAGAGGACGAGGACGATGCCGAGCGACGCAAAAGGGCAGGCATGGGCTTCGAGATTAGCAAGTTTAACATGAAGGAGGAGATGGAGGAGGGAAAGTTTGCCGAGGATGGAATGTACGTGCGCAGCTATGATGCTCACGCCGTACACGATCGGTGGCTGGAAGACATCCAGGAGAGGGACATGAAGAAGGCCAGGCGAGCAAAACGACGAGCCGAGAAGAGAGAAAAGAACGAATAAAGGAGGAAAGAAACTACTGGAGGGTGACGGTACTGATGGCAACACCGGTGGCAAACCGGACTAGAGAAGCAACTCCTCAATTACCTTTACCAGAGGAGACCGTCCTCGGAGGCGCTAGCTCGTCAGAAGGAAGAAGAAGAAGGATGCAAAGCTCAAGAAGAAGCAAACCGGCGACGACGTGCCCATGGGCGGCACCAAGGATCCGAAACCAACCTCTTCTGACATTGATCGACTCACTGCGCTCGCATCTGCGCTCATAGTGGACGACCCAGATGTGTATTCGAATACCTACGAGGGTATCCTGCGGTCTGTGCGACGGTCGGGGACAGTACCGCAAGATTGGGTACCACCCCAACCGCAGTATGAATACTGCTGGGCGCAGACGGACGCATCGAATGGCGCCGCAGATACGGTGTATGGACCGTTTCCTGCCCGAGATATGCAGCAGTGGTACGAAGCCTCGTTCTTTGGGTTGAGCGGGGAGAAGATAAGGGCGCAAAGTGGAACGAGCGAGTGGCAAGCCTGGGATGATGTATTTGCATGACTTGTGGTGGACTTGTCGCTGTCCCTAAAGGCGGCAAGCGTGGCCAAACAAAGAGTTTTCCTTAGTGCGGCGTCACGGTTCTACATTTCCCCAGTTGCTCATACTCGCCGTCAATTTCGACTTTTATTTGCGAGTGTTTCGAGTGTCAGACCGTGTCCATAACGAATTGGCCATCTTAGTTGCCCGTTGCTCTCTGCAGCCTCTTTTTCTGCGCGAGTAGGGTCGGTAGACCATACAGATCATCCCAATATACACTTTATGACCATTTATGCTATTTTATACTATTTTGAGGGCGGTTTGAGCTGTGCACTGGCTTATTGCGGATGGATGGCGGCGTCATCAAGCTTGAACCGCGACTACGACGAGCGTAGCCTACGCAGTGTATAAACTCAGGCCAGCTATTGCTTTCTAATTGCAATCTCATACGATACCAGCCCAGGAAACGTATCGACAATGAACGGAGCAGGTCTGTAAACCCACTGACGAGCGCATGTTGGCACTCCCCGGCTGACGCTGCATGCCTTTTCACGCCCAATAACGTTCAAATTGCGCTCAAACTGGTTATTTCACTCGCTGCTCATTGTTTCTTCGTCTTGAATGGCCACGTTGGACCCACAGGATGGTTGTTCCTATTCTCGGTGCTTATGGCCGCAGTTTTGCTATTCACAATGGTCTTCTTCGTATGTGTTCTCCTTGTTATTTCCTATTAAGTCTGTACTGACGCCGTTCTGAACTGCTAGATCATCATGTTCTCAGACCTCGAATGCGACTATATCAATCCCATTGATCTCTGTTCACAGCTAAATCGCGTATGTATTCACCTGTATTCACTCCGTCGTACAGCCACGCTGATTGTCGCCGTCTCCAGTTTGTCCTGCCAGAATACATCGCCCATGGTTTCCTTTGCGTGCTTTTCCTCCTGTCCGGCCAATTCATGGCACTCGCATTAAACCTCCCACTGATTGCTTATAATGTTCGAAAGTATGTGGCTTGACTCTGTATTCTCGGGTGCTATCCTGCTGACGCCGATGCCGCCTTCTTTAGAGTAATGTCGGGACAACACATTTATGACGCAACAGAAATCTTCCGAACACTACCGCAGCACAAAAGGAGAGCTTTATCGCTTGGATTCTACCTCCTTCCTTCTTCTACTACCTGTACCGGTACGTGTTTCTCTCCACGTGCGAGCGCTGTGCTCACATCTTAAACAGAATGATTGTGGTCTCGTCTCTGAGAGCGAGAAGATGCTCTCTGTGCTGGGTTTTCTATGTAGTGCTCGGGTTCAGTAATCCGCCTGATTCACGAGGAGAGATGCAAGCACTGAATGGGTCTCCCATGTAATGTTGTCTTAGACGTACTCTATTATGCACATCGGCTCTTGCAATCTTCTAAGGCGAGGGGTGGCTAAGCACTTGGAACCGACCTCGACAGGCTGTCGACCAGCCGACCCTCTAAATCTCTAATCTGGACAAACCAGCGCGATATAAATCGTCAAAACGGATCAAAGGAGACTGGATCTGTTGGTCTCTCCAGCCCAATTCATAGTCCTACAAAGTTTTGGCTGTTGACGCGCTAACTCGCACCTGTTGACAATGTCCTACTCTCGAGAACGAATCACGACGCGCTCTGACGCGCCCATTATCAATCCTTACGAGCAATTTACACAGCCAGAATTTGACGACTTTATCGGCGGACTGACGAGCAAGATTCGAGACGCACTCGACCCGCGCGCACGGCTCCGCAATAGGGACCGAACAGCAGGATCTGAGGGCGACTTTTCGCATTCGGCCTGTTTTACGAGTATTCGTTTGGCCAGCGACGGAGTACGAGTGTTGGCGAGGGTAGTTTGCGCGGCGCGAGTGTGCAGAGCGTTCCTCGGTCGAGTGAAGAGGTACAAGAGGAAGAGGAAGAAGGGGAAGAGGAGGAAGATGAGTTGGACGAGGAGCGAGAGCCGACGCCGGTCAAAACGCCTGCGCCAATGGTTGTTGTCAGTGGCGCTGGGGATGAAGACAGTCCGTTTGTCATTTCTGATGATGAGGAAGAGGACAATGTTCCAGCGCCAATACCTCAAGTGGCCAGTCCAAAGCCGGCCTCGACTCTGGAGCAAGTAGAGGAATACGAGGACCAGGAAGACGAGATTGGAGGGGATGAAGAAGAAGAGGAAACGGACTCTGTACTTCTTGACGGATGGAACGGTGCTCCTGAGGATAATGTGCAGGACGTTGACGACGATGGTCAGCCGTGTGTGCTGAACTTTGATGACGTCTTGCAGAAGAGTTGCAAGCAGGTGAAGGGTACGATGTCGAAGAGAATGCAGATGTCTTGTTTGAGCGGCTCTTCACCCTGGACGCAGGACGCTACCGACCAGCAAGATGGTGAAGATACGAGAGAAGGCTCTCATCAACTCGACGAATTCTTCACGGCAGATGCAGACCATGCCAACTTTTTCATGACCGACATGCCGCTTATGGGTACGACAGGGCACTCGAGATAGCTTGTGACTAAGTATTCTATAGCCGAATACGTCGAGCACGAGGTCACACATCAACCTACGCCAGGCATTGTATGCCATTTCAAGCGGGCGCTGCTGAGATTTATAGCTCCCAAGTCAATTCCATATCCCCATTCTTCGCCCCGTCGACCAACTTCGCCCAGGAAGGAGGTCAAATGAACACGAGGAATCACAGCGAGTTACCTGGAATCTTTCGCCGAGTACGCGCCAGTAGATCCCACGACCTATGCGATAGCTGGCTCCTACGACCCTGTTAGCGCGGGTGACGACGAAGATGTAGAGACACCCGCCTGCAAGAGCCGGATGAAGAGCAAGCTATTGGCACGCAATCGGTGAGAATTCAGTTCCTGTGTCCTTTGGTTCCTAACGGCGTGTCTAGACTGGAATAGACGATCTGATATCTTCGACTACACCACCGCTCTCCTTCTGGTTTCACGACACAGTCGCTGACCCATCACTGGTCTCAGACAACTCGTCAATCGCCACCAGTATTGCAGCGGTCGCCGAGCAGGCACAGGACGCTGCCGTTATCCATCCGGTTGATTCGCCTCCGAACGAGTTGGGTGACGCAGACCGTACGTTGCCGGCTGAAGTCGTGCAAGACCTCAATCGCGACGTCGTCGACTTTCCAGACCCTCATCGTGTCCCAGAACCGACACTTTTTGGAACTCCGGAGGGCGTTTCGGGCATCTCCGGACATGCTGTTGACCCAAGTCTCTGGGCGGAAGCGCCAACGTCCAACGTTAGCGAACAGGATGCTAGTAGCACAAAGGAGGAAGAGACCATCTCGCCTAAATCTCAATCACCGGATTTACCACCCGCGTATATGCTTATTCCTCCACAAATAGACACACGAGAGTCTAGCAATTCCCAATTAGGCGGACATCGTGACGCTTCCGAGCACCAAACCGCCTCCATTCCTCTGGAAACGCCACAAGAGGAGTTGGATTTGCTGGGTCAAGTCTTTTGCGGCAAGATAGCGACTTGCCTTCGACTATCGATGGGGACGAGGAGCTGGAAGCAGCTCAGACTGTTCGAGGTTCAACGCCTGCCAGGACAATTGAGCTCGCGCCTACAATGTCAGAGTTGACGTTCACTCAAGATGCCGATGACTTGACTCCGCGATCTTCTGTTGCATACCCGAGCACGTTGATTGGGACGAGTCAACTCTACCCACTTCCCGAGGATGAAGAAGCACCCATTCCACACAGGCGACCATAGATGCGGATCCTGTGGAACCAGGACCTCGGTGGGTGATGACTCTGTTCGAGAAGAAATACTTACGTCTCAGCAGAATCGGCGAATCCACCTTGCGCTCAGATGACGAGAGTAGTGCCTTGACATCGGATGAAGAGCAACCAGCCAATGCTCGTACTCGGCGCAAGATTGCCAAGGGAAAGCGGCATGCTCCCATGGGCAGTCGTGAACTCAAAGCACTAGAACTGGACCCTCTAACGCTGGATATGCCCCGAGCGCGACGTACTCGATCCACACAGCCGTCACCAGTTGTTTCTTCTGCTCTTCCTACGTCCAAGGGTAAACGTGTCGAAACGGAGTGCATCCAGTCCTATCACACCCACTGTGGCACCAAAGAGGACAAAGCACAACCTGAGGAGTCAACCTACACTGTCGTCTACTTCAAGGCATCATCTCCAGCCTTGTCCCATGTTGCTTCAAAGGCAGGCGAGATCGAGGGCTCCGTTGATCACGACGGTGATGACGAGAGCCGATGAGCGTGCACATACACCCTCGACGACGAGTCGCAAACGGGTCAAGGTCAAGCGAAAGCGCATAGCTCGAGGGTCGCTCACGGGGATGACGAAGATTATCTGCCCGAGGAGGCTGAGCGGAGCATCAAGAAGCGAAAGGTGGCTGCACAAGAGCAAGACTTGGATCACAGCCTGGAAGTGGTAGACCTTGGATCGGTCCTAGAGCACGCGGAAGCGGACACGGCACAAAAAAGCCTTCCAAATCGAAAAAGAGAACGGCGGAACTTCGAGGAGAATCTCAGCGTGACTTCCACTACGCGTTCTGAAAGTGAAGGTTCGGATTTTGAGCCTGATGCTCAAAGGGACGAGGAGGAGAATTCTAGCGCTGAAGAGACTGTCGAGGACCATGCACAACTGCCAGACCGCAGCGGAGAAGCCGATAGTCAAGCGACTGATCAAAATCCCGCTGATAGTCACCCAAAACGCAAGCATCTGCCGCGTGGTCACAGAATACCCAACGACTTGCGCGTCTACAAGCCCGATGGCGGCGAGTCGCCTGACGAATACTTGCCAGAGACGGAGATTGCATACCTCATGGACGTGCGAGGGATTGCAGAAGGTGCTGAGGAGCGCTTGGCCGAACTGAGGAAGCAGAAACGGAAAGCACAAGGCTAAGCCTCTATACGACGAGAAGGCTAGTCAAGATGCAGAAGGGACTCACTCAATCACCAAGCCTCGCAAGCCGCGATCAAAACAGTCAAAGAAGGCCAAACCCGCCGCACCTGCTGAAGAGGTCAAGCCAAAGGCGATAGATGAGGCTCCAGTGGCTTCACCATCTCTTGCATCAGACTCTGCAGCGCCGTCGACAAAGACTGAGCCTCGCCAAGGGAGCGTTGCCACCTCTTCGTCGATGGAGGTCGATGCGCCACCCGCTTCAAAAATGCAAGTCAAGACTACTGGCCTATGGAGTAGCCTCAGGAACTTCTGGGGCGCTGCCAGCGCTCCGACCACTCAGGCGGATGCGAAAGGTTCAGGGGAGGACGATAGTATGGATGTCGACTAGCTTCATCGTTTAACATTGTACGCTCAATATTTTTATAGAACAATTTTATTGATGATTCTATGTGTCATACAATCGTAGGTTGTAGATTAAATATCGCACCCTTTGGTTCCAATAACCAGTCCGGTGTATGGGCTTCGTGGTGTTTAGCTGCGTTCTCCAAGCGGTATAGTCCTCTCTTGTGATAAGCCCGCCAGTCCATACCCCAACTAGAACATGCGCCTATATCATTCCAACGCTCGATGAAACGAGACCAGCATGTTAGCTCTTTGATGTCAAGTGTCATTTTCAAGAGCCATTTAGCCTTATTATTCGGACATAACTCACATTTCCGAATTTGCCCAGCCGTAGATCCCACTGACTCAATATCAGTACATTGACGAATAAAGGAGGTATAGAGCTCCAGCCGTTGGCAGTTGCTTCGCAATATACACCGGTATAGCTTGGGAGGTAAGTCTACATCCTCATCAAGAAGGAGTGATGGTCGTTTCACCAGCTCTCTAATTGCCAACCGTCCGATTTGAGGAAGATTATGCTGCCTTGCACAAGCAAGAACGAAGACTGGACATTTGTCGAGTATTGCGGGAGTTTCTTCACGATTTTCCTCGTTCACCTGGGCTCTAATAGCTTCTTTCTCAAACCAACGAAAGATACAAGGGATTCGATATTTGTGCGCCGCTTCTAGCAAGTATACGAATGGGGATTCATTTGGATCAATAAGACCCATCAGAAAACGGCACAAATCAACTGGCTTTGCGAGCACAAGTGGAGGAGAAGGCGCGTTGGGATTGACAACATCCAACAGCATTTGAACGAGTTGACTAGACTCAGTGAGGACGAGTGGCTTCTCAGGAGTTCCCTCTGCTGTCGAAGAGTTCGGAAGATCGAACATGTCCTTGAAGAAGCCAGAGGTAAAGGCGAGAATGGCGCGTGGAAAGTGAAAGTCCTTTCCATCGCTGGATTGGAGGACAAAGTCGCCGTATCCGGGGCCATATCTTTGAGTTTCCTCTGTGAAGCTAATATCCATGATGGAAGGCTCGGTCACTTGAGCAAGCGATAGTATTGTTGTATGTAGTGATAGGGACCAAGTGCTTGTCCGCCCGCCAGGCTCTGGCTTTACGCCCTCGGATCTCATTCCTTGTTGAGGCTAAAGCGAAACAGTATCTTCACAACGGTAATGAGCACTTCCATTGCAAAAAAGGACGATACAGCAAAAGGTGACGGCTCTCAAAGGAAAGTATCGGGGTGCGAAATGGAAAGGAGGAGCAGCGTCTAGCGAGCAACTTCCAGCGAGCCCAATACTGATCTAGGAAAACGATGAAAAGAAGAATGAAGAAGGCAAGAAGCGAAGGAAGGAAAGAAGGGCGGAAGTCGGGGTACTAGGAACGGTCGCCAGTGTTGTACATTGGGGTTTATAACGATGCTAGCCGAGAATACAATGCAATGAAACGAACAGTGAGGTGAACGTTTACTCGGCAGTAAACTGTGAAGTAGTCGTCAGCATGAGAGGTGGACGAAAGGGGGAGACGTACGTAAATCATGTCGTCCACGAAACCGTGTTGAGCAACAGCGACGATGGCCGAGCATGGTTAGCATCCGTGTTGATGCTCGCAAGGCGGTAGTTGCCTGGGGAATACCACCGGTGACCGTAGTCGACACGATGCCATTGACCGCAGCGGTGTTGATACCCTTGAAGAACTGGAACGTTCCGGCGTCGAGGATGGTCGGGTCGTCAAACGCACCCATCTTTTGAACGACAAAGCTACACAAATGCATGAGTTATCTGTGAGCTAGACACTATAAAGGAGCACGTACTGGGTATGTCCGATGATATCACCTTGAGCATTCAGCTGTTGCGGAGCCATATAGTACGTCTTTTGCGCATTCGTGAACACGCCCGCTTGGAGGTTGTTCAACTTCATCTGGATCGTGAAGTCCCTGTTGGCTGGAATAGTCGAAAAGTTGATCGGGTTCACAAACTTGCACGAAGGCATGTTTGCTTTGGGCGCAACATCGCCGATTGGAATTGGGTTGCATGAGCCCGTGGTGATCTGCTGGCCGTTGGTGATCGTCTTTCCAGCGCAAAAGTTGAGAAAGTTGTTCGTAGACGTAAGAGATGCGACTTGACCGGCCGCTGGCGTCTCTTGTCCAGTCTTTGCGAGGTTGGATGCGACGAGGGAGGGATCAAGTGCTGCAATCGTTAGTACGAGCGACCGAGGGCGCAGAGTGCTTACTGATGGCATTGTTGTTGTTTCCTCCATTGTTTCCACCATTGTTTCCACCATTGTTTCCTCCGTTGTTGTTGTTTCCTCCGTTGTTGTTGTTTCCTCCGTTGTTGTTGTTTCCTCCGTTGTTGTTGTTCCCTCCGTTGTTGTTATTGTTGTTCCCGTTGTTATTGCCTCCGTTATTGGCCGTGGTGGTTGCAGCTGCAGCCGCAGAGGTTGTTCGTGTAGCACCGTTATTGTTATTGTTGTTCTGACCATTGTTGTTCTGCTGGTTTCCTCCGTTTCCACCGTTTCGGTTGTTTCCATTGGCAATGTCGGCTTGGCGGTTTCGTTCAGCAGCCGCTGATTGCTGAGCGGCAGCAGACGATGCGATTGCAGCTCGCTGGCGGTCAATGGCGGCCTGCTGCTCCTGCTGGGCCCTTGGCGGCGGTTTGCTGCGCTGCGCGTTGCGCGGTAGCTGCACGATCCGCTGCATTATTTTGGCGCCCAAATATGTCGGGATTGCGTCCAAACCTGCGCGCTACCCGCGGCTAATGATGATCAATTCGCGATGGTAACGGCTCGTCAGACGTGTCAAAGATATTGAAACCAAATTAAAACTAACCAGATAGGCAGTATCATGAATACTACGCTCGATAAAGGGCGAGCTGGACGCGGTGACGAGCATCGGCAGGAGAGTAAGGACGGTAGCGAGCGAGAGGGAAAGCTTCATGGTTGATGGGATATTCTTCTTGAAAGTAGAGCGTAGAGAGTGTGCTGGAAGGAGTGAATGACCTGGCCTCCGTCGACGCCGAGGTCGTTGTTAGCCACTGCTCGACGATGCCAAAGTTTGGGTGAGCTCACCGAATGTGCAAGCAGCACGGCTGCGAATAAAAGAAAGGTAAAAGTCGAAGAAAAAGAAAGGCGAGAGGTTTGCTGTGTAAAAAGGAGTTGAGGACGGGTCCAAGAGAGCGGGCGGACCTTTAGTAGCTGATGGAGCCTTGCTGTTGCCTGCCGAATTCTAAATTGACGACGGGCGACGGTTGCACTCGCCGTCGTCACCGACATCTCCCTGGAGATAGGATCGGAGTTAAGAGGGGCCCCTAGCGACGCTGGGAATCCCTCCGTTTTCCCCATGGCTTGACAGACGTCTCCGCCCTTGTATTTTTAGAGTATGTAACATTGTAAAAGGCGCGATCAACATCGTCCTTCATTTTCTCGGACCGTTCTATGTTTACGCTCCTCGATTTTGCGTTTGTCGCTTGTTCCAGTAAGCACCACATGCCAACCATCAGAATTCCAGTTTTGGAATCAACAACACGGCCCGTGAGTCGTCAGCTTTGTGAGCATTCCATTAGCGCACCGACACCTTCGCGCAACGTCTGGTATCCCTTATACTTATCTCTGGAACCAAGGCCTTGCAGTCAGTCTCTACATTTTGTAGTTATGAGGGTATATAGGCGTCTTCCCACACTTTGGCACAAGGTAAGCCACTTGCACTTCGACCTCGCCGCACGTGGTCAATACTTAAAGTAGCCCCAATGGAGTATTCAGGGCCCTGCGTATACTCAACCTAGAGTTATGGCTGTAAGAGTAGGCGTGGTAGGCCCTGCAGCCTCTCAGGAGCTGCAGCAGGCGAGCATGGCGAGAGCGTCTGGCGCAGTCTGTACCGTTCAGCCTGACCATTGTGCCACATCTGTGCCACTGGATCTGATCCAAGGATACAAAAGAGATCCAAGTGAGGTCAGTGAGATCCCACAACCTCTGTCGGTTATCTTCCATTCCAGACTTTTGACGCGGAACTCACACAGGCACAAAAAATATGTCTTTTAGGACACCAAAATGTCATGGAATGTCTGGATCATCCGACGACGCGATCATTGAATCCTCAGAAGGCGTTCGCCACGGTGAACCGACAACTCCTCTGCTACGCCTCGCCAGTTTTCAAAGACATGTACGAAATAGCACCCTCATTCAGCTCAGTCAAGCAGGCCGTCAAGCTGTCAGAGAGCGGCCGTTCTCCGCATGCTCTTGGCCTACCTGGATCCAAAGATGTCTTCACCTCCAACACTCCATAGGAACACTCTGGGAGTGCATTGAAGCGTCGAAAAAGTACCATATCACCGCACTCATCTCCCGCTTTCGCGCTATCCTCACTTCGCCGACCATTCTGCACGGCGACCGGCCTATCAACCTAATCATCCTTAATCCACTCCCGGTCGCTGTACTGGCGCACGCATTTGAGTTTACTGAAGAGCTCCGCATGACACTGCGCGAGCTAGCCCGGTGTCATATAAACGTTCTGATGCGAAACAAGCAAGGATGCACGCTTCCTAGCGTGTTATTCCAGTACATTCTCCAACTACGGCGCTCACGAGCCATATGGCTCAAGGCAAAGGCAAAGTCACTCCTCTATCTCCCTGCGGCTACACCTCCCCAGGGCAAATTGTTGGCCTTGAGGAGTGGAAGCAATTGCCCGTACTGCATAAGGTTCCGAGCGGAACATCTTCACGAGGCGTGCATCAAGATTGACGATCAACCTTCGTGGGATACATTTCGAGCGGAGATGATCCAGCGCATCGTCAAGTGCACGTGTGATGCACCGACGATTCCGTGGGAGGGAACTAGTGAGACCTTTAATCGGGAATGGCACAAAGGGAGAACGACACAAGGGCATTAGAAGTTGCTCTTCGACTGGCCACTGCCAAAGGCCGAGGCGACTAGTGATGGAGATGCATGATATTGGAGCCGTGTAATTATACCCCCTATTTCCGGCCTGCGTCTGAATGGCAGGCTCCTGCAACCTGTTCAGTTTATAGAGCCCCTCTCCGACGGGTTATGGATCTTAAATGCAATAATAGATAAGGACAGCACTGGCGAAGGCTGTAAAGGATCTTCTGCACTCTCTACAGCGTTCCTGCAGTAATCAGTCATATCGTAAACTCTATGCATTCAGATCATTATAGCCGACATCCAATGACTTTGCGAGGTGCACATGAGTTTGTTCAGACTCCAGAGGAGTCTGGCAATTGATCAGTGCATTCTCGCATGCATATAACACCCACAAAATACGCTGATAGGGCAGTAAAAATGTACTTCACGTCCTCCCTTGCAAGCTTTCTGCCGCCCCCATACGAAGGCCAGCTGTATCATCAGCCCAAGGGTTACTTGGTCGGGCTTGCCTCAAATGAAGGCACCGTTTTCTCCTTCCCCCACCAACTGATCATGTATCACTCGCAACCTATGTACACTCAAATATATAGGCTACCTTTCTCTGGTTGCCGACAAATCAGGGTCGAATCGACCGCCCAGGTGCTTCGTCAGGTGCTTGACATCCTTGACCCATCGATATCGAACCCAAAAGTTGATCCAGACACTATATTTGATGTCCTCTCTATCGCAGACCGATACGAAATCTCAGCAGTCCGTGACTGGTTCCAGGAGGCGGCAATCACCAGTCGAACGAACTATTTGACGGGGGTCAAAACAAAGTGCATACTACAATCACATCCTCTACTAGTTCTCAGATGCTGCATACATTTCAAACTTATACCGCTTCTTTACGACGCGGCGGAAATGGTCATCGGGTGCCATACCTCGCTGCTGAACGCGGATTTGGATATTCCAGAACGCTGGGGCTGTGGATTCACAATGAAAAGCAGAAAAGAGGCAGATCTATGCCAGATTTGTAGACCAAATCAACAGTCATTGGGGACCGACGGATCCAAGTATCAGCTGCACAGGACCATGTTATCTCCACGAATGTCATGGGCTAGATCAAGATGGATTGTGGCCCTGGAAAGAGCTGGACGCGACACCCTGCTGGAAGTCGTTTCGTCATATTGGAATGCACCTTCAGCGTGTTCAGCGTGCCGAGTACATTTTCCAACAGATTGTTATAACCTATACTGCATGGAAGAAACAAGCACGGAGCATGGAGCATGAGCTTGCTGAACGATTTCTGTGATGGCTGTTTACCATCATAAAGTTTGGCAAACACGTAGTAACTGAAGGTTCTAGCCGAGAAATATAGAGCGAAGATAGGGCGGACATACCCCGAATCATAGGACTGGGCGATAGGTTTGCTCTGATAGGCACTTTTGTCATGTGAAGTGTTGAAAACAACTGAAGAATTTGATTTCAAATCAGATAAAGGAGAGCCTGACAATGCTCGTTCTTAGTACAGGAGCGTTCTAGCGACTGTACGAACTGCAGTTGAAGTGATATTCCAAGCTTTAGACTCAAGCGACGGCATACGCGACAACGGGACCACAAGAACGGTTCGCAAGAACTAAAATCCTCATTAATTAAAGTAGTATCCTCATGAGAGGCTCGAATGGAATGGAATGCTAAACTCGATACACCAAAGCCAGTACAAGAATCAAATCCAGGTTATGACTCACATAATAAATCTAACTGTCGGAGCTGGACTTTAAACCTTGTGCAGGAAGGGGCTTATGCTGCCCATAGCCTCAGAGGGTGACAAGTCCATACAGAGCTGTTTCCAAACCAAACAAGTTGACCAGATTGACTAATTTGAGACGTTATCATGTCTATCGATAGGATTGGCATCAGATCCCTAACGAAGGACGATTAAACACCACGAACTAGGAGCTCTCTGATAATTAAATTTCCTGAATTGAAGCTACGATGTGACCTGCCATACAGGATTCGTATCTTTGGTTTGGTCTTGCTCAATAATCCAATCGGAGGAGTGGCCATCCCTCTCACAATGCTGAATACTATCGGAACTTTTTCGCTGACGGTAATTCGTGGCATTTCGGAGGCTATTTTATCTCCAATAGTATTGTATCATACTTGGAAACAAAGGAGAGAGGAAGCTTTTCTCGCGTGATGCAGGTCTAATCTGCGGCAGGTAATAAATTGGGCCAATAGTTTCCAGAAGACAGGTTCGCGGCTGGCTAATGGAGCTTCGGGCGGTGCCTCATTGCACCCGTGTCCGAGCGTGAGGCCCACCACTGGCGCTGTGCCTCGAGAGATCGCACTGTTCGACTGTGGGAGACAAGCACTGGTCTACCGTTGGGAGAGCCATTTAGAGGCCACGAATCCGAGGTTACAGCCGTAATATTCTCGCCCGATGGTTCGCGGATCGTCTCCAGCTCGGAGGACACCACGGTTAGATTATGGGATGCGCACAATGGGAACTCGTTTGGAGACCCACTCCGAGGGCACACAGAATCAGTCAATACACTCGCATTCTCGCCAGATGGGGTGAAATCGCCTCGCCCAGGAGATACCACAATAGTACTATGGAATGCAGTCACTGGTGAGCCGTTCGGGACACCGCCCGAGGCCATGAATCTGAAGTTTGCGCCCCGCATTCGTGGCAAATGGCTCAAGGATCATCTCTGGTTCGTTCGACAATACCATTCGATTATGGGATGTGACTTCCGGTCAGTCACTCAGCAGAGCCCTATCGAGTTCGCGAGGCCTTCCAGGGCACCATCGCGCTCTCGTCGGACGGCTTGCGCATGGCCTGTGGCTCGGATGAAGTGATTCGGCTGTGGGATATAGACCATGATAAACCACTGGGAGTTTCACTTCAAGGTCATCACCACGTGGTTCTTGCCATCACATTCTCTCCGGACAGCAAACGAATTGCCTCTGGCTCGATGGACCACACAGTCCGAATATGGGATGGTGACACTGGTAGCCCATTTGGACACTCACTCCGGGGTCATAAGGCTTGGGTCGGGTGCGTTGCATTTTCACCGGATGGTTCACAAATCGCCTCCGGATCGGAAGATAACACAATTCGGATTTGGGAAGTAAAGAACGGTGAGTGTAGCTCAGGCTTGCGGTTATTTGTCTAAACTGGTATTTACAGACTCAAGTACGGATGAAGAGACGCCTCATTCATATCTCAGGGTGAAATCACCGATCACACCCCTCAAAAACCTCGTTCCTGGATTTGAGGAATGCTCGCTGCTGCACGATGGCTGGGTGCAATCTTCCGGAAGGTATCTCTTCTGGGTACCATCCAATAATCGTCATGGACTACAATATTCACATCGGTTGACTATACCAACAGCAAGTCCGCTGCGGGCGACAAAAATTAATTTTGCCCGGTTTGAATGTGGTTCCTCTTGGATGAACGTGCGGAAAGTTACCAATTAGTAACCTGCTCCAGATGTCATGCATGTTTTCTTATGCAACCATAGCAGGACTCTGCGTCTGTCCACAGGGTTTCTTCCATGTATATGTTACGAATCGCGCGGCGGTTCGTCTGACAGGTGGAAAGCCCCAGTAGAATTGTGCAACTCGCGTAGTGAATATATTACTAAGCGAGAGTTTGCGAGGGTGTTAGAAGGGAGCGAAAGCAGATTCAGAACTAGCGAAATGTACACGCGAAAATCGGTCCTTATACATTGTTTCGAGAGCCCCATCGAGTCATTGGAAATATCTACGGATCCCAAATGGATATGAGAGTCAGCGAGCAGAGGGCATAGGGGATGGGAGACGATTGGCTGGTGCGGAGTAGCGGACGGATGACGAGGTGTCGACGTCAAATCCTCGTCGACCCTAACCCTAGCCGTAATTAACATTCTATTTACCTCAGTTCCGTATGGTAGCGAGAGATCGTCGGCCATATCCGACACCATATGGTCCGCTACTTGTTGATTCTAGGACGCATGAGGTGAGAGGCAAGACCAGTAAGGTCCGGCCGCATCGTCCCGCGTCCCTAAATACATTGAGTTACGACGTGAGCTATTACTATTGGCTAAGTCTATTTAGTGAGCGCTAAGAGTCAAAGGGTAAACCTTCAACACGACCCCCTGACCCTGTGACTTAGCGCATGGACTGAGTACGGGCATGTGGATGAGGAATCAGACCGAGGGTTTTTGACAAACTGCTCGAACTTGATGCGGCCTAGTGGTTTGGTGAAGACGTCGGCAACATTGACGGCTCCAGGGACATGAGCGACCCGGATTTCATTATTGGCAACTCTCTCGCGAATCCAGTTGAAGCTACGGTGAACATGCTTCATGGTGGACTGATTTTCTGGGTTCTTGGCAACTTGGATGGCAGAGGCGTTGTCAACAAATAGGGTGGATGGATAGGACGCAATGTGGTAGCCAATTTCATCGAGGAATGACCGCATCCAGATTATTTCGCACCCGGTGGCGGAGGTTGTTGTATACTCCGACTCTGTTGATGATAGTGATGTGTGGCGCTGGAGTCGGCTACTCCACATTACAGCGCCACCACCAATTGACATGACAAAACCGGCTGTCGAGCGGGTATTATCGGCGTTTCCACCCAGATCGGCATCACTATGCGTCGTGAACAGTTCGGAGTCGGGTTCGAGGCCGTAGGTGAGCTTGTAGTTTGTTGTTTTGCGGAGATATCGCAGTACCCGTTTGAGAGCTAGCCAGTGTGCTCGTCCAGGATTCTCGCTGAACCGACAGAGCACCCCCACAGAGTATGAGATGTCTGGTCGAGTGGCAGTTGCGATGTAAATGAGCTTTCCAAGGGCCTCTCGATAGGGTACGTTCTGCATTTCCAACTTCTCCTGCTCAGTTTGTGGTGAATCCTTGGTCGAGAGGAGTAGCTTTTCAGCCATAGGCGTGTCAGTGCCATTACAGTCCTGCATTTCGTAGGTTTCAAGGATCTGTTCGATTTATGCTGGCTGAGAAAGAGAGATAGTGCGGGATTGGCTGTCACGCTCGAGTTTGACACCAAGTAAGAATGAGGTAGGTCCCTGGTCGTGGATTTTGAAGCGCGCCTTGAGTTCATTCTTCACGATTTGAATGGCGTCTGGTGATTTTGATGCGAGCAGGAGATCATCAACGTGGACTGGTACAATAATCTTGACGTTGTCACGCTCGTAGTTGAAGACACTGTGATCGCTTTCGAGGCGTTTGAATCCAATTTCGGATAGGACAGTGTGTAGTTTCACAGACCAGATGCGAGGGCCTTGTTTGATTCCATAGAGGCCCTTGAGAAGTTGAAGCACCCAGCTCGTGCCTTCATAGCCCTCGAACTCGACTCCTTCTGGCTTTCTCATGTAGACTTCCGCATCAATCTCACCATTGAGAAAAGCGGTTGATATGTCTACTGACTCTAGCTCCCAGTCTTCAAGTGCTGCAAGTGCTATGATGGTGCGGAGGGAGCTGTTGGTGCGAAGGTCTCTGTGTAGTCGATTCCCTCTCGTTGTGCGTATCCTTGGCCACAATGCGTCCCTTGTACTTGCTAATAGACCTGTCAGCATCACGTTTGATTTTGAATACCTAACGTGAGCCGATAGCCTTTTTGCCTTGTGGGAGTCGCACAAGCTTCCACGTGCCGTTTTCCAGGTGAGCTCTGACCTCTTCTATAGCCGCTTGGACGTACTTGTCGCCGTCAGGGCGTTTCAGAGCTTCTCCTAGTGTTGTTGGCTCGCGGCTTGTAGATGCGTTTAAGGCAGCTTCGACGTCATCAACAATGGGAATGAGGATATGATCCGGCGCTTCGAAATTCGGCTTAGGTCTCCAGCGTCGAGCCTTAGTTGACACATGAGGGATGTAATTTGAGGGTAAGAACGCTTCTTCAGCAGCTAATTGGACATTATCCTCGTCGGAGCTCTCATTTAGGTCAAGGTCCGAGTCAGATTCAGTCAAGGTGCCTGGCTGCCGCGCAATTGTGTGTCGTCGAGCTGGGAGATTCGTAGGGACCTTCTCGAAATTGGTATGATCAGTGAGTGCTCGCAGTTCGCGACTCAGGCGTTGTGGAGCTGCGGGTTTAGGTTGTGCTGGCTCTGGTGTGGGTGGAGGGACAGGCTCGTGAGCAGGCTCGTGAGGAATAGGTGCAGGTACAGGTCTCCCTGAAACGTAAACAGGAGGTTGAGTGTTTGGAGGTGGAATGGATGATGGAAAGGCGTTGATTTCCTCGAGATCTGGCAGCTGGATGTAGTCAGAGGGGTTCGGAATCGATTCCTTTGCGAACGAAGTGCCTGGAAAGACTCTCTCATCGAATACAGCACTGTAGCTGTGTATAATCTTTCGTGTCTGCGGGTTCCAGAACGCCCAGCCAGGGCGGTCAGATGGATACCCCACGAAGATACACTTGTCAGTGTGCGAGTCAAGGGCATCACGCTGCGATTTTGGAATGAAGACATAGGCAAGACATCCAAATATTCGAAGGTGATCAACGCTCGGAGGATCACCATGCCAATGTTCATACGGGGTTTTCCCATTGTGAACTTGGGCACGGTTGAACTCATGGACAGTGGCAAGTGCAGCGAGACCCCAAAAAGATGGTGGAAGGTTTGATTCTGTAAGTTTAGTGATTGTCCCTTCTGCTATCCATCGGTTTGCTTGCTCGACTCGTCCATTCTGCTCCGGTGTTGCCACTATGGTGCGTTCTCTTGTAATACCAGCGGAGATACAGTACTGATCAAACTCTTTGCCACTGAACTCGCCGCCTTTATCATCTCGCAAGTGTACCAAGCGCTGGTGCGTCTGATTCTCAGCGAGCTTGTGGAACTCTTGGAACGCTCTGAATGCTCCATCTTTCGAGTGAAGGAGTGAGAGCGTGACAAAATTAGATGCGTCATCCACCATAGCCATCCAGTACTTGGCACGGTGTGGCATGGACTCAACATTGACTGGGCCTTTTAAATCAATAAAGACCCGGTCTAATGGAGTGGTGGCGTGAGTTGCTGGCGTTGTATGGGGTGCTCGAGTTTGCTTGCCCGCAATACACGGGGCGCATATAGGGTCTGGCTTTGCAGTTGAGTCCAGCTTGAGTCCGTTGACCAGATTATGGCGGATTAATGTGTCAACTCCGTCGTGGTGATAGTGACCAAGGCGGCGATGCCACAGCTCGCGGTCCAGCTTGAGTATACTCGCGATATGTGCCTGCTCCGACGTGAGAACTCGTCCATTGAGGTAAGCAACGCATTCGTCATCAATACGAGCTGTCATTCGGAGTTTACCATCAAGGTAGAACTCCATTTGCCTCGAATTAATGCGGATATCATATCCTTCTTTGCGTGCCATTGAGAGAACTGAGACGAGATTCGATTGTAAGCCGGGAGCAAAGAGGACATTAGGGAAAGTGCGAGGTCAGAACTAAAGTAACTATCTATCCACGGCTGAAACACAACGTCCCCTTCTCCAGTGGAGAAGATCCTTTCACCATTGGCCAGTTTGATCGACCTGACCAAGGGGCGGAGCATGGTAAAATAACTTTCGTCACTCATCATTGTCCGAGTAGCCCCTGTGTCGGCGTTCAGGTCAGATCTAGCCGTAGATGGTAAGGAGGGGGTACTTGCCTGAGCGACATGGGCATTTGGTACAGTAGTTGAACCGTCTGTAGTGATGGCAACACGTGCGGCCTCTTGCTTGCGACGAGTCGCTTCAGCCTTCGACCAGCACTGAGAGGCTGTATGGTTCCGTTTGCCACAATGATCACATATGGCACCTGGCGTGCGTTCAGCGACCGTAGGCTTTGGTCGTGAGGAGTGGGGAGGTGTACTGCGATAAGCAGTGGGCTGGGAAGTGGCTGCCCGGAGTGCGATGGCTGGCTGCGAGTTCCTGCGTTGCTGATTGTCCTCGTTGACGAGAGCTGCATCTATTACATCTCGGGTGAGATTTGGCTGGCAGAGTAGCGAAGTTCGGACGTGAATCGATTCAGGCGGGATCATGCGGAGGCTCGACATCATAGCAAGGTCGTTTAGTAGTGCGTCTACATCGTAATTTGTCGTCCAGACTGATCTAAATTGTTCCTCGAGGGCATTGGTGGCGGCTGTGATCGACGCCAAAGGCTCTCCTTCGGCCTTCGTCTTGGTGAAGAATGCCTCAAGCGCGCTGAAGCGGGTCACTGATGTCTTTGCATTGTGAATAGACTCGAGTTTATTCCACATTGAGACCGGATCCCCTTTGAGTTTGCGGATCTGGCTCATGTTGGTCTCATCGATTGTGAGTGTGATGGCTGCGGAGGCCTGTTTTGCGCGGCGTTTCCATTCGTAAGCATTATCAGCAACGTATTGTTTGGAGGAGGTTGAACGCTCGCTCCCCTCGCCTTCCGTACCGGGGGAAGGGTCTTTAGGTGCCGAGTCTGGGCTGAGTTCAAGCCCGTAGACGAGATCATCGAGGTTGTTGAGTGTGAAATATCGATCTATCTTTTGTGACCATGCGAGGTAGTTGCCCGTTGTGAGGACTGGGATCGCACTGAAGTCTTTTGTAGACATCGTTGTGTAGCAGTGGGTGCGCGGAGGCGAGATTTCTGGTGAATTTGATCCTTAGTGCAACAAGAGGCTCATAAACTGTTGATTCTAGGATGCGTGAGGTGAGAGGCAAAACCAGTATATGGTGTGGCAAACCTAGGACGCGTGAGGTGAGAGGCAAGACCAGTAAGGTCCGGCCGCATCGTCCCGCGTCCCTAAATACATTGAGTTACGACGTGAGCTATTACTATTGGCTAAGTCTATTTAGTGAGCGCTAAGAGTCAAAGGGTAAACCTTCAACACTACTGTCGAGCGGACCAGTCTATGGTGGCGCGTCAGCTTCTCAACGTGGCGCATGTGAGCCACTATGTCAATTATTACTCTTTCTGCATAGATTTCACCGCGTTCCGTAACACCATCTCAATCTCGCCGGACGGCTCACGAATCGTCTCGAGCTCGAAAGACATGACGATTAGACTATGGAATGTAGAGACGAGTGAGTGTATGCTTTGCTTAGTTATAGTATTCTGGCTGGGACTTAGATGCAAACTTGGATGAGGGAGATCCCACATATTCAGAATCGATGAAGAAATCGCAGGGTACCCCGCTGAGGATCCTTGTACCTGGGTTCCCTTTCCCTCACAGGATGGCTGGGTGCAATCTTCTGGCAAATTTCAGTTCTGTCTACCACCGGACAACCGGCATGAACTAGAGTATTCGCACCTTTTGACTATGCCGACCAACAGTCAGCTTCGAGCGACTATACTGAATTTTAGCCATTTTCAATATGGCGTGTCTTGGGTAAATGTACGAAAGGACGCCAGACGGTTAGAGGAAAGCTAGTGCATACTATTTTGATGGAGAATGTATACATTATGTTGAAAGAAGAGGCTTTGGTTTGATATTCCTACTTAGGGTAGTGGATGCGGACGAACGGAGGACCAGAATGAGATTTAGAGTGGTAGAAGTGAAAAGGATCGTGATAGAGATATGTACAGTGGAATAGCCTGGTGGATATCCAAATCCGCAAGGGTCATAGATTGAGATGAGTTGGTAGGAGTGGTAGGAGGAATGGGGACTAGTTGGTAGAATAAGGGATGCGCTGGGTGAAGAACGATTGAGGGTCACGGCGAGGTAGCAAAACAACAAGTTAATGCACCAACTATTGCGAATATAAATTGCCGCTTTAGCTCAGTTGGGAGAGCGTTAGACTGAAGTTAAAGCCTCATCTACAGGTCGCCTGTTCAAGCCAGGCAAGCGGCATTCGTTTTTTTGTTTTGCGCTCATTTTCACTAGAGTGATACTTTTGTTCTTCTTTCATTTTTATACCCTGTTTAAAAGGAAATTTATTTGGTAGGTTTTCCCCCTCCTTCAAGCCGAGAAGTAAGGGTGAGTTAGAGTCGATAATGACGTAAGGTGGACCGAGCATTAGTACTCATATTAAATGGATATAAATGTGATATATGTCAAACTTGCCTTGTCCCACGAACTTGCGTAGAAATTGGCTTTCTGACGCTCGTGGCGCCTTGTCATCATTGCATCGGATCTGGATCTAACGCAGAGATTACTACATGTGAAAATCCACAAATAACCAGCTATTAACATGCACCCAAACTGAGCAAACTCCCCGGAGGCGAGAAGATTTACGCATCTCGCGCAGAGGGGATTTATTCAGGCCTCTCAATTTGAATTTCTGGCTGGACGTATAAGTTTGACGACAATGCAAGGAAAGGCTTACTAATATGGAATGCCACGAGCGAGAAGCTGAGATGGATTCGAGACTCGTGACCAGCCAGCTGCTCCAAGTCCTGCAGCCCACCGTCGTCGCGGCGTATGTCACGACGTCCTCGCCCACCCGGAGACGGACACTCTCCTTGGGAACCAATTCGACGCAGCCATCCAGGCGAACCACTTGGTCGAAATCGATGCTGTGACTGCCATCAGTCCAGCGATGCGAACCGCGATTGTCAACGTCGACACGGACCTCCCACAAGAGGCCTTTTTCAGAAAGATCCTTTCGAGGTTTTTGCAGCCATCAGCAGGCGCCGCCATGGCTCTCCTCTCCACGAACAGTCGCCAGAGGGTTGTACGACCACTTGCTAAGGGAGGATGCTGCCCGCATCCTGGGTCCTCGCATGGACCTTCTCCCGCATGCGAGAGCACTCGTAAGCCTTGAATAAGGGTTGCATTGGCAACTATGGCCCAGATTCGGCCGTGTTTCTTGCATGACCAAAGGTTGCCATACGATCATGCAATGTATATAATGAATAAATTTTCCATCTCATAGCCTAAGAGGCTGGTATAAGATTGGATACACTCGGGGGTCGAGGTCGGGTCCAAGTTGCGTTTGACGGACAGCATGCGATCCATGAGACTATCCAGACACTTAACAGTGGATCCTTGACCTCGACAAGAAAACATCCGCTCAGAGGTCGGCAAATGCGTAGAGCAGTACCGAGGCGGTGAGACGCCCAGCAGACGATCCAAATCAACGAGCCAACGAGCGTCGCGTCAGCGAGATGGACGACCTCATCAGACTCGAACCGACTTTTATAGACTGATATATCTGCCGAGCTCTTCCAAAAGTTGCTCAAGGGACGGACGCGTTCACCACAAGCACGAATGGATCGAGGGTCCCACGTTGCTCAATGCGAAATATACGGTGAACCGTCCGGCGAGATTCGAGAGGCAACGGCGATCGTCCAACTCCGGTAACACCCCAGGAGAGGCGTCGCGGAAACGTCAAAAAGTCCAGAGATGACGCCTGGGAGTCGACGGCCGACCACGAGCTGTTCAAGGGTGCGTAAGGTCGATCAACAAAACCATGCGTTCCTAATCCTCGTCAGCCCGTAGCTCGACTGTTTCTTGCAGACAAAGTGCCCATTGTGCAGATAATGTGATCATTCAGCACTAAGAATACGTGATTGGGTCCAAGTTACGTTTGACCGAAGCTGGGTGGGACAAATAGGTAACAGTATTGCCACTATCATGGTATTCCTCAATCTTGTGTGTATATCTGGCTAAGCAATAATTAGTGACGGTACGCAGCGTCTCTCACCTCGCTCTCGATTCAGTGCATTGAGCAGATTTGCTGTGAGTGCGAAGCAAGTAGGAGCATCTTCCTACAAATAATCGGACCATTCTATTTCACAGAACTGTCAAAGCCACCCATAAGCTGTCTTGTGAGAAAGTACGTGGACCAGCGCCTCTTTCTTGCTCTCCTACCGCGGTCACCAGCGTATGCTGGTCGGCATCGCTCGCGTTCGGATAGTTCATCGCTTATCTTCTTGTCGTACAAGTCTCGCAAGAATGTCTTCCAACGCCTGGACGCGCGTCGATTCTCCCGCCCATCACGTTTTCTCAACGCCAATCGAAAAGGCCGAATTAGACGACCGCGAATATCGCGTGATTCGACTAGAGAATGGTCTTCAGGCCCTACTGATACACGATGGAACCACAGACAAAGCCGCCGCTGCGATGGACGTCGGAGTCGGCCATCTAAGTGATCCGGTAAATCCACAACACCTGATTAGTACTCTTTTCTGACCCAACTACCCTCTCCAGGATGACATTCCCGGGTTAGCGCACTTTTGCGAGCACTTGTTATTCCTCGGCACCAAGGCTTTTCCAAAGGAGAATGAATACTCGCAGTATATCAAAGCCCACGGCGGCTCTTCGAATGCGTATACGTCGACAAGTAATACATGCTACTACTTCTCCGTTGGATCCTCCCACCTCGCGGGAGCGCTCGACCGCTTCTCCGCCTTCTTCCATTCGCCTCTCTTCGACCCAAGCTGCACCGTCCGCGAGCTTAATGCAGTCAACTCGGAGCATAAGAAGAATGCACAGTCTGACCTTCATCGAATATGGCAACTTTTCAAAAGCCAAGCTGTGCCCGGACACTGCTGGAGCAAGTTTGGTACCGGTAACCTTGAAACTCTCACTCAAGCGGCTAAAGCCAAAACCGGAGAATCATCCATGTCGGACGAGCTGGATGGAGGGGCAGTGGGAAGGGAAACGAGGCGACGACTTATCGAGTGGTGGGAAAGACACTACTGTGCATCCATCATGGGACTCGTAGTGCTTGGTCGTGAGTCCCTGGATGAGCTTGCCACTATGACGCTCGAGCGCTTCTCTACTGTGCCCAACCGAGGCGTCCCTCTTCCAGTCGAGACCGTCCCGTGGGGACCAGAGCAACAAGGGAAGATCATGTTCGTCAAGACGGTCATGGACGTCGATACCTTGGAGCTATCCTTTCCGCTCCCCCGTCAGGATACTCTCTACGAGTCCAAACCTGCAACTTTTCTGTCTCATTTCATTGGCCACGAAGGCGACGGGTCGCTTTTTGCGTATCTTAAGGAGAAAGGCTGGGTCACGCAACTCTGGAGTGGCCCTCAGAGCTCGGCCAGAGGGTTCTCATTTATGAAAATTAACGTCAAGCTGACAAAAAGTGGATTGAGTACGTCTTTATTCTATATAGTATCACAATCTCATCGAAATAGAGCACTATAAACAGGTCCTGGCATCCATATACTCCTACCTTTCATTGCTTCGTGCGACCTCCCTCCCCAGATGGAACTTTGAAGAGTTCAAGGCGATCAAGGATATGCAATTTCGATTCGCTCAAAAAGCTTCACCCCAGTCATACGTTAGTCGCCTCTCGGAGTACCTGTCCAGGCCGTGGCCAAAGGAACGCCTCCTTAGCGGACCAACAAGGCTCTGGAAGTACGACGAGACACTTCTGAGGAACATGATAGAGCAGCTCCTCGCGCCAGAGGCAGGAAGTGCTATCCTTTCGTCCAAGGACTTCCAAGGAGTGGATTTGGATGGCCCTTGGCTAAAGGAGAAATGGTATGGGACAGAGTATTTCATTCAGTCGCTGGAAGAAGAGGTGCTAGCGCAGGTAAGATTAAGGGTTGGGCAATAAACATGCACTAATACTTCTTAGGCTCGCGCACCTAATTCTATTGACGAGCTCTTCTTACCTGGACCAAACAAGTTTGTGCCGCAAAACTTTGATGTGGTGCGGACACAAGTAACAGAAGTGGGTATAATTTACTGCCAGGTTCTGCTTTCTGACGATTTCAGCCTGCAAAAGCGCCCACTCTGCTTCTCAAATCCGAAGGTTTCGAGCTCTGGCACAAAAAGGACGATCAATTCTGGTTACCAAAGGGATATATTGGTGTTTACATCAGAAGGTATGCTCCTTTCATCCTTACAAACTCTACTGACGTCGACCAGTTCCGAAGCAGAGTCCTCGGCGAAGCAGTTTTTGATGACCAAGTGAGATCATCTTGCGACATTGAAATCTACTCATGCACTATAGATTTATCGAATCCCTCGTTCCGGATGCACTGAGCAAGTACACCTATGACGCCTCATTGGCTGATCTCGACTACACCCTCGCCTTTAGCGGAGAGGGTGAACTGCTACTGCAGCTCAACGGGTACACTGACAAGTTGGTTCCTTTCCTTCAGTATGTACTGGAACGTTTCAAAAACCACAAGGTGGCCGAAGATCGCTTCCAAGTCTACCATGCCGAAGTTAGCCTTGACGTCCCGGTGAAAAGAATCGACTGACTGACTTTTCAGCTCAAACAATCATACGAGAATGCACAAAAGAAAGAGCCATACAACCTGGCGAATGACTGGGTTTGGTACGCGCTTCGAAACGTAGCGTACACAAACGAAGAGCTACTGGCGGAATTCCCTCGTGAGTTGTATTTTATATCTGTATTCCACTGAAACTTTGTGAAGATATCACTGCGGCACAGGTCCAGGATCACCTTACCCAGCTCCTCTCCCGAGCGAGATTGACATTGGTAGTCAACGGAAACTTTGAAGAGAAGGTGAGATATGAACCAATAAGTTCATGGCATACGAGTTAATTATTACAGGATGCACTGGCCGCAGCCGAGATAACAAGAAAGACTCTCGGTTTACGCCCTCTTCTTCCAGGCGAAGCGCTCAATCGGACAATGATCTTGCCTATCGGACAAAACTTTATCCACAATCGCCAACTGACCAATCCGAAAGAAACCAACAACGCGGTCGAATACTACCTCCAGATCCAAGGCGACCCAGAGAAAGTACACCCGCAGCTACTTTTGCTGGCGCATCTCATCAATGAACCAGCATTCAGCACCCTTCGTACAAAGGAGCAACTCGGATACATCGTGTCCAGTTATTCATGGCCTCAAGTCTCTGTATTCGGCATGGTCCTCCAGGTACAGAGCGAGAAACCAGCACTGTATGTCGAGAACCGCATCGATGCATTCTTGGAAAGCTATGCGTCGACGTTGCGTGAAATGGACCAAAAGGTTTTTGAGAATCAGCGACAAGGGTTGGTCAACAAACTGCTGGAAAAGCTGGACAATCTCGACCAAGAGACGAGCAGATTTGCATTTAGGATTCTTGACGGAACCTACGACTTTACAAACCGTACGTCTTTCTTCATTCTCTCAAGACTTTGGCCTCACTTCTCTGTTCACAGGGGAGAAGAACGCGAGACGAATCGAGAACCTGACGCTCGCCGACATTATCGAATTTTACACCACCTTTGTCCACCCAGAATCCCAATCGCGAGCCAAGCTCTCGGTTCATATGCATTCGCAAGTCAAACTCGGCAAATCGTCAAACTTCAGCGTCGCCGCCTCGAAAGTGTTCCTCGAACGGCTCAAGGAGGCTCAGGTACCCGTAGACGAACCGCAATACCATGCGCTGTCTAAAGCTGAACCCTCGATTGACGCTGTCATTGGGTTCTGGACGCCGTATCTAAATTCATTACCCATATTGACACCTCAGAAGAGAGAGGAACTACTTGGATCGATCAAGACCATTGCCGCGGAACATCCGACTCAGGTCAACAAAGATGTGAGCGGGGTGATGAGGGAGGGAACGGTGGTAGTGGAGGATATCGCGGCGTTTAAGCGTGGCTTAGCCATGTCCAAGCCGGCGAAACCCGTGATGGAGCTCAAACCTATCCTCGAGTCGCAGCCGAATCCAAAGTTGTAGACGAAAGATGCCTCGTAAACCAAATACACGATCTAGATTGCAAGCACTGCAAGGTATAATCTGGGAGGATGGCCCTCGATTCGCTCTCACAGAGAGTAAGGAGGTAGTGCACTACAGTCCGTTGGTACTTTCTCGCCGAATGAAGACGCACGTACGCGGAGGATTCTAATTGTAAGGAGGGTCTTGGGAATCTTAGAGATATATCTATCTGATGGGGAAACACGTACGTGGCTTGAAGCGGTGCCAGGCTATGTGGATTTGCCGCGACACTATATTCTCCTCATGAGATATCCTGCACTTTAGAGCTCGTACGTACGCTTCTATCGACACCGGTTCGCAGCCTTGCCACTCAACAATGAGCGAGATACCCTCTAGTATCTGTTTCGAACTGCTGCCGGCCTTGTTGTGCACTGTTCTATACATTTTTTTCAACGCCCATGGGTGCTTGGAGGCATCTTCTTCGAAATTGTTGACCCTAGTCGTTCGGATAAGTAGCTAATAGAACGATTGAACGACTTGCAGACCTCGCTAGTTGATCCTTGACAGCCTGAAACAATCAGAAATTGGCACGAGTACACGGAAAGGGTCACCTTTCTCCAGTCTCCATCTAGCCAATCGTAAGACGCCGGGAGTGCACCGAGATCATAATCTCGAGCTATCATGAATTGATGTTTGAGCATGATATGTCCTGTGGATGCGTCTTTTGAGAGATGACATAGTATCCAGGGTTGTCTTGGGTCCTGCCTGAGGGGCTTTGCGCCACTGCATTGGAAGATGGCGACGTACTATCGTGTTCGTCAGTCCAATGTACCACCAAAGAGGGTGCTTTTACGTTCTCCCATCCACTAGCTCCCGGAAGCTTGGCACATTTGTAGAGAGAAAAGACGGCGGCGAGAGGGTCAAAGTTGGGTCGATACGCGAAGTCGAGTTGTTTCCAAATGTTCTCTAGGGCCGTCCGTGTGTCAAAGTCCATCTGAGCAAAGTGGAAGGGATGTCCGCCTGGTTCAAAATCTTCTGTCACTGAGAAACTGCGAATAATACGGTTGACGGATGCTTTGACCACAAAGTGAACTAGTAGGAAGAGGGTGGCTATATCGAGATCAAAACACGATATTTTCAAGGACAATATCGCTTCACCTCCTTGCTTGGGCGGCATGGTCGAGGTCGAGCAGTGCGCCACCTGCGACTATGAGGCGTAGCAGTGTTCAAATATCACGCTTAGTTTATAATCCCCGTCTTTCGGTTACAACTGGGCAGTACACGGGACTGTTTTGTTTATTCTCCACTGTTGGACTCCACCTCCGTTGATGCCGAATAGACGCCCAGAACCTGGGGCTGGTCCTCGGATCATCGCCATCAGTAGACGAGCCTTGGACCCGTCTTCTTTCCCTCAGTCTCCTCCTCGTCGACGCCAATGGCTCTCGACGCTGTATCCGGCATTGCAGGCCTCATCGACTTTGCAATCAAACTCAAGGGCACCTTTGATCAGGTACAACAGTCCTCTCGTTACAAAACTCCTTCACGGATGCTGAACCCCGCATGTTTCTCAAGCTCGGCGAGAACCGAAGTCAAAACCAGATCATTGCCAATAACATTCTCATCTCATTACAACGTATCGAACGTCTTGCTTCAGATCATAGCCATGAGCTTAGCATGGCGCCGGACATTAAAGATTCCATGGATCAATTAGAGATGTAAGTTTTCTGACTGCGCCGGATGTGTTAACTCTTACAATAAACAGAGAACTACAAACCGCGTTGGACAAATGTCAACGGCGCTACAAGCCCCGAGAGGGGTTTGGCAAAGTAACCGGCAAAGTACGCGAGTGGAAAGATGGAAGCTCGACAAAGAAGGAGCTTACTCGGTTGGAATCAAACATAAACACCTTTTACCTTCACTTCCTAGTAAGTAGTCGTCTCAATTAGAATCTAGCTGACTCGCGGTAGGTCGATATGAGCGCCCTGACTGGTTTCAACACGACTCGAATGGATGCCACCATGGTTAATATGCAAGAATGTCTAAACAAAATCTCATTGAGGATTCATACGGACATTATTCCTGCAGCAGAGGAAGACCCCACACTCGCCGAAGAACTGGTCGTGGGATCAGCTACACTGGATCGTCCAGAGATAACGCGTGCAATGGAAGAAGCGACGGCGGTTTGTTTATATCATGCCAGTCGGAAGATCCTGATCCTTGGCCTAGGCTCTCGAGAAAGCTCCTCAGGAATCTATCGAACAACAATACCTCCAGCTTCAAATCAAAACACTTCGCGGAAAGCTCAACGGCGTTACACCCAATCAAGAGAAAACCTCGTTTACGTTCCGCAAACGCAAGGGTGGCCCCCGTCAACCGCCCGCTTTCACGCCGGCAACGCAATATACAAGTATATCTGAGCCACTTCCAGAGGCTCAAGACGCCATTATGGAATCCATCCGCCTCCTTCGCCGTCTGGAGACTGCCAAGTCAAATACTGTCTCTCTCCAGACAATCGGCGAGCTGCGCGATTTGTCGACCAACCTCCGCGCTCTCGGCCTACTCACCGAAGCACATGAGATCTGTCTTGCGTGCGTGGAGATGTGCCGAAGTATGGCTGCCGCCAACCCCCAGTCCGTCGCGTTTGACCTCGCGCTCACTCTCACCCACCTCTCCTCGAGTGCCAATGATATCGGAGAACGCGACGAAGCCCTCTCATCTGCCAAAGAAGCGGCGAGTATCTATCGACAGCTCGCTCAATCACGGCCACAAGTCTATAATCCTCACCTCGCAATGGGTCTTCTAGCCTATTCGAAGCACCTGAATGCCGCAGGAAACATGAAGAAGCGCTCAGAAAAAGCTCAGAGGGAATAGACATTACCATCTCACTCGTCAAAATCAAGGACGCCTTCCGGCCCGACCTAGCAAAGGCACTTATCTACCATGCTTATGCTCTTCTGGGAACGGGAAGATTCCAAGACAGTCTCCGGGCCATCACCGAAGCTGTCTCCATCTCCCGCAAGCTTGTCGCTCAGAGCGAAGACCAGTATGCACCACTGCTGTCCAAGGCACTCAACTTTCTAGGAGTGTGCCTCCGCGAGCACAACCGCTATGATGAGTCGATTGAGGCTGCCAAAGAAGCCGTCGCGATTCGACGACGTCTAGTCGAATTACGTCCATCAGTCTACTCTGTAGCTCTCACCGACTCACTTAACAGCCTATCCCTCTCTCTCGGCGAGGCGTGGCAATACGAGGAGGCGATGGAAGCAAGTCGAGAAGCGGTAGATTGCGCACGAAAGAGACTTGTGCGTGATGCATCCGATCCCAATCAATGGCTGCTTGCGCAATCTCTTGCACCAATGGCGTGGAATCTCGCTGGATTGGATATGCTCGACGAATCGGTTCATCTAGCGAGCGAGGCGATTGGGCTAATCCGCTCACTCGCAGCGGACAATGAAGCCCTGCGCACAGACTTGAGTGGAGCCCTTATGGATCTCGGTACGGGCTTGATAGAGTTTGGGCGGTTGGAACCTGCGTTAGAGGCGTTGAAGGAGAGTGTGGCTATTCGACGCGTCCTTGTCGAGAATTACCAGCGCGTTCAACTTCCACTCCTCGCAGAATCGCTCGATTGGATGGGATGGTGTCTGATGGGGATGGGCAGACGTGACGAGGCGCTTGCTGCCGCCCAGGAGTCCGTCGACCTCTTCGGGGACGCACTTCGGCATTCTGATTGTCCGGATGCCTTTAGGATGGGACTGGCCATGGCACTTTCGCTGCTTTCGCGGTGCCTGCGACTCGGGGGACGAAATGCCGAATCTCTCAAGCCTGCGCAAGATGCCTATCACCTCCTCGAGACCTTCCCAGCTCACTACCCACCCCTCGGCGTTGCATTTGTGCGCGGGACAGTTCTGCGTGCATACTCTTCTGCGCTATACTGGGATGGACAGTATGCCGCATCGCTGGCGCGTGCCCAAGATTCGTTGGAGGAGAGGAGAAAGCTGCCGGCAAAACACGCACCTGGCAAATCGGAATCTTATACGCGGCTGGCCAAGACGCTCGCAAAGTTGGGGCATTGGGATGAGGCACACAAGGCTGCGACCGAGGGTGTCATCCTGATTCGACCGCTTGTGGAGACTCGTCCAGGAATCAACCGGACCATTCTAGCAAAGGCGCTCCTTGTGCTCGCTAACATCAACTCGAGCATTCCGAAGTACCAACTTACGAGTGTGTCGCTCTTGGAAGAAGCTGTACAATTGTACAGAGATTCGGGCAAGATGTTTGAGCCGGAGCTTTCAGAGACCTTGCAGGAACTCGCAGAATGTCTGGAGAAGCAAGGCAGAAGGGAAGAAGCTAAGGGAGTGGCACGAGAGACACTCGAAATTCGCGAAGTTTGGGCTAGAAAGGGGATTATGAAAGGATACGACGCGATGGTGGAAGCGACCGCGTTATTACTGGAGAAGCTCGAAGGAGGTAGCGATACCAACACCGAAACCGGAGAGGCTGAACGAATTGCCAAGCGTGCTACTACGCTCTGAATTACGTCGTATTTATGATGTATGCGTTATGTGATGTTGTAATTGACTTTGTATTACACACGATTACTTTATTCCAGGCCTCCATGTCCGAGAAATGATCTATTGGACGGTCAGAAGTCGAATTCCAGGAATAGAAAGAATGAGATCAGAGAAAAATTGGTCTCAGGACGACACCTCAAGGCTCATAGGCGTTGAACCCTTTGCGAGGCGCCGCCAAATCAATCGCAAATTACATATAGACATCACGAATGGCTATAGAACTCTTTTTCTCACCATTCATGCTGGGCGACAACCCTACAGTGGTCAAGGGCGAGTGCAACTTGCGTTTGTTTGGTCTTCCCCTGACCACGTCCAGCTTGATCTCGGTGCGGCGAGAAACCACACTAGATAAGAAGAATCTACAGTCTATTTGACCAAAGGAAACATCATGGACGACTCTGCGGCGGGTAGGGGTTCAGTGTCCATTTCCAACCCGATTTCAGATAAGTTGATCTCGCGGGTAAACGTACAGTCCTTGCCCCTTGAGATTGTACAGGATATCTTCGAATCTCTTTTATTTCCATATCGACTTCTTAAAGTTCATCTCGCCCAACATCGAAACGCAAGTCCTCAATTATGGAGAACGCTGCCTTATATATGCAGAAAGTGTAAGTATTCGTGAAGTGAGTTGAATATTGCTCACTTATCATTTCGGTAGGGCATGGAATAGCGCTCAGTGTGCTCTATGCGTCAATAGAGTTGAGCAGGTACAATGCGATAGTGAAGCTCCACAAGTCTCTTCGAGAAAACCCGCGTCTACGTCCACTTATTAGGCGCCTTCGTATTTCCGTCCGCATCAACGTGACTGTTCCACCGACGCTATACACTTTATTCCTCCAGATCATTGAACTCGCTGAGGATCTACAAGAAATAGCGTCCTATTGTCTCTCTGTACCGGAAGGTGATTCGGTGGGCTTTCCGGTGCCATTCGACAAGCACCGAAACCTTGCTTCTCTGGCCCTATACGGCGATAAATCCCATACTCTGGACCATACAGTCCTAAGGTGTATTTCAAGCCTCCGCTATCTAAGGCATTTGACTATGGCCAACATGATTCTTGCGGAGAAGGTACATCACTCATCTGTTCCAATCCTTCAATCTCTGGAATCAATCACATTCGAATGGGACCACTCTTTGGAAATGCTGGACGACTGGCTCTGCGAGCATCCGAAACTACACACTCTACGCATGTACGAAACCTCGGCTCCATCCTCGCCGCCACGATTACTATCAAAGAAGAACCTCATATGTCTGGAGATGATGCACTGGCACTGGAATACACCCTCTTTGTCTGCATGGTTCTCCGCATGCACATCGCTACGCAAGCTCCGCATTACTGAGGATGTGTTACTGTACCATCCAACACATATACCAATACATTTGGAGGAGCTGATAATAGACTTTGTGTGCTACTGGGTAGATTCCCGAGTTTGGGAAGCCTATCTAAACAGAGAGCCTAATATTTCGAAAATCATTTTCATTTCTCACCGAGAAATTGCGTGGTATCGGACGCTAGGAGATGTATTTCTAACTGCTGCGAAGGAGCATGGACTTAAGGTGGAATACCAGTTTCCAGACTGCGATTGCATGGGTATGTATGGCTCATCTTATTAGATAGAATAGGCTAAGCACCTTACAGAGAGATATGCCAAGAAAGCTCCGTTTAGGAGCGCGCCCATACCCATCTCAGTTGTTGGGAAAAGCGAAACCGGGATTGACATTGAAAGATGGGAGCGGGCAGCTGGGTGTAAATGTGAGGCCACTTGATTACAGAGAGTCTTTACAAACATTGCCATGGCGTCATCGTCTAGAATTTATTACAATCTCTCTTCCTCTACGAGCTGAATTTGGGTCTTAGCTCTATCGCAGCCTTTGGGAGTTCTGATGGTTGCAAGCCTGACTTGAAAGCCACAATATCGTCAATGATAACAGTTTCCTTCTTCAACAGACTCGCTTTGCCGCCCTTCTTATCAACTGCGCTCACCGTTTCCTGTGTCTGCGATTCCGCTGTCGGTCCTTCGGCGAACGAATTAGCACTCGAAGTGTTAGCCCCGGGAATGCATGTGAATAGAAAATTTGGCTCGAGTAGGTGAGTCTGGGTGAATAAACTCCTCATAGAACTGGACAATGTCGGCAAGCGTCAGCTTCTCAACAAGTTGTGCGAGTTTGTCCCCTAAAATCAATGAGATTGTCGACTACACGTGAAGCGGACTCACAGAATGTAAAGTCATATGTACCATTGGTAATAAAGCCTGCGAATAAGTCGGATTCTTCAAGATTCTGTAGCTTTTCGCGAAACGCGTGGACCAATCCATTTCTTCGCTTCTCGTAGTCTCCTTGTTCCATAGTTTTCAACACATCGCAATACTCCGTGAGAAAGGCATCTATGCGGCCTTCGACGAACGCTGCCGGCTTCTCGCTCTGAACGGAAATAATCAGGCCGCATACAGACACTTGCTTCCACGATGAACAGGATACGCTGTATCCGAGTTGCTCCTTTGTTCGGAGTACGTTGAAGGTCGGCTCGCTGAGGATATGGTCAAGCAGTCGAAGTCGCGGATAAGTATGCCGCCCGTCCCCTCGGACTTGGATGTAATAACTGACCGCATTGTTCGTCTCTTGAAGATCGATCAATGGACGATTATGAATGAAGTTGCCGTCGGTCAGGATCATCGACCGGCGGAACCCATCTTCAGGTCGAATGGATAGTGGTTTGAATACTCTTCTGACAACTCCCGCAGCTGCGAGTGCATCCTATTTAAATGTTAGTAGATTTATTTTTCAGTGGTGAAAATTACCTTTTCCTCGAAATTTCCGTTCACCAAAACGCATACCTTGACCCTTGAGAGGAGAAGGGGAAGGTGTAACCGAGTCTGCTCGACCGTCACCCATTAAAGTATCCTACTCCCACATCCATGGCGGCTGCCGCCTTGTCTGCATCCTTTTCATGGATAAGAACAGCTTGCAATCCGTTTTCCAATCGAATTAGACGGTATTAGCGATCGTCCAAGTCTGGCTTCTCGATTTCTTTGGTAAAGACTTCATGGACTACTGGAGAAAGGACCTGCTCCCAGTAAGACATCTGAGATGCGTACAACTGACGAGGGAAGTAGGGAGATTGTTTGTGCGCGGCTGCTATTTATGCGGAAGGCCGGGCCCGAGACAGGCAGCGCTTCCACCCCCTGGCGTCAAATCATTGGGCCTCAACAAAAGAGGCAGACAAGGATCACACGGTTAGGCTTTGAGATACTACAGTCTTCTCTTTAGATGTCAAATTGGGCCCCTACGCCATCAATGGGAAACAGGTTATCGATATGATCGTAATAGTTGGGAAATCCTCCGTTCTTCAAGATTGCCTGGCAACTTTGTAGCCTATAAACCTTGGACACAAACCGAACTTTACACCTCTACCATATAGATCAGGCGAGATTACGAATTATATAGTATCTGAAGCCACAGCTCGCCACAAAGGGGTCAGATGTAAGAGAGCAGCAAGGTGTATGGTATGTGCAAACCGCAACCATAAATCAAACGTTGCCAAAGACAGAAAACATGTCTCGTTTCGTAAGTACTAGATACAGACGTCGTGCAGAGTCGTCAGCCAAATCCAAATCAGTCGTCAACAATAACAATAAGTCATCAATTAGTCGTAGCACCTTGCTGATACTTTGCAATGAGATCTCGAAGTCTACCTTGTCCAAATGCAATGCTTGCCCCTCCAGCCGGCTTCGACGACGGCGGCGCGAGTCGTGGTTCCGACGCAGACGTCGTCATCCCGTTCGTTCTCGTCATGTTCGTAGATCCAGTGGTGACTCCCCCCAATTTGGGAGACGTGGCAACATACTCTCGAGGAGGCGTCGGACTATTCCCAATTGGTCGCGCGAGCGACGCTGTGGACGATAGAAGAGGTGAAGCGATAGAAGAGGACAGTTTCGCAGGAACAGAAGGTGCCTTGACCAGGTTACCTCTTTCCTTTGCCTCTGCCTCGGATGCTTTGCCAACTTTGAGCCACGCCCCCGTCGGCGATGTGGCTGGTGACTTTGAGCTCAATGCTAGCGGTTTCAGCGGCTCCTTCTTTGCTTCAGGGCTACTCATGATCGGAGCTGGCTTATCGTTGCCAATCTTCACCATAAGCGGAAGCGCAACGCCTCCTTTCGGGGGAGGAGACTTCTTGGGATCAACCTGAGCGTCGCTGTTGACTTTCTCCGCCCAGATAGCAGCCACAGACGTCACCCTTCCGCCTCTTCCACCTCTTGCCGACCGCACGTCGTAGCCAACACCAGCCACTGGCTTTGGTTCGTCGAACCTGCGCCAGTCTTTGATCCCTTTGAGTGGGGCCTCTTGAGGGGGGGAGCTCACACCGGTAGTTTCTGCAACGGCTTTCAACTGTTGATGCGCTCGAGGGGCCACGGGCGGGCGAATAGGCAAAAATCCGGAAGACGTCCGAGCAGGGAGTTGAACTTTGGATGGATCGACTTTCTCCTTGATCTCTTCCTTCTCTTGAGCGCCAGTGACTCCAGTCTCGGCTTGAGCTTGCTCAACGATTCGTGTCTCCGTCAAAGGCGGTGGGTCGGCAACTTCTGCTGAGTCCAGCCAGGCGGTAACGCGACCTTTGGCCATCCTACGCAATCTGATCTGCTCCTCTTCTTGCTTTGATGGCCCCTTGCGCTGATTCGCCTTGTCAGTGCTTTCCGGCACAGTGCCTTTGACTCGAAGATCATGCGATATTCGCCTCCTTCTCCTCTCAAGAAGGGCTTGCCCCGTATCCTGTGTCTCCTTCCCTGCCACTATATCTGTCGTAAGCTTCTCCGTCTCCGCAGCAGGGGCTGGGGTTGAAGTGTCCTTCTCCTCCTCAATCTTGTTCCTCTCCTGCCGTTCGTTCCTTTCTTGAATAGCCTCGTCTAACTTGTTATCCATCTCTCGTAGATACTGGAGTGTCGCTGCAGCAGGCTTCCTCGTTCCAACCTCTTTGATCAGCCGTTTTTCCAAAGCATCCAAACCCACTGCAGATTGAGATGATGAAATCTCCCCTGCGGGCTGAACCGATATGCGTTTCACTGCCTTTGTCCGCATCGCAGCTCCTGCATCGTCAGATTTCTCTTCCGATTTGCTGGCTTCGGGATGAACCAAGACTTTAGGGGTTTCCTCCGCGTGAGCAGGTGCAAGATTTGCCATCGCCACTATGGGCTTTGGATTTTCCAGTGTCTTTGGAAGAATTTCCGATCTTTCGAGAGTTTGTGAGTTGCCTTCTTCAAAGATGTTCGCCAAAGTCCGCGAGGCAGGCTTGCTTATGGGCTTCGCAAACGTAGCCGGTGGAACAGGGAGGGTTTTGTCCAAAATGGCTGCGAGCTCGGCGGCTTCGAGCTCTTCATGTGGCGGTGGAACCGGAGGGGATGTCGCTACAGGTTCATCCCTCTGCTGGTCTTCTGACGTTCTTCGCGCCCGCTCTTCCTCCTCTACCATCTTCTCTAGTGCGGCTACTCGCCCACTCTGTCCAGGACTCGCAGCTGGCTCTCCCGAGAAAGACGCCTTGGGCGAAAGCATAGGACGTGGCGATAGAACCTCAGTAGAGGGGGAAAGATGAGCTGGGGGTCCCCAAATAGCAGATGGAAGGGGAGCTGGATTGGGAGGAAGTCCCGATATTCGATATCGATGTGATGTAGGAGAAGCTGATCGACCGCGAGAAGAGGTCTTGAGATGGAGAGAGATTCGAGATGCGCGCTCCCCTTGCCTTCCTCCGTATGACCGACGGCAGCTGGAACTGGGGCCCCATTAGCGGATGGCATGGGCGGTAAAGGTGGTAGTGCAGCAGGAACGATGTTATTGAGAGAGTGTGGCGATGCCATCGCTACCGCACTCGTTGGACGAGCAATGGACTCGGCCACTTGTATAGGCGGTGGAGGGAAATAATATTGCTGGCCAGGGGTGGGCGAGACAGCGTAGTGCTGAGGCGGTGGAATATAGTGTTGCGGTGCATACATAGGAACCGGAGATACCTGAGGGATGTAGGGCAACATATGAGGGGGAGTTGCCGCATGTTGGTATTGAAGTGGAGGCGTCCCATACGATGCCGGAGATGGGGGTCCAGAAGAGGTAGGAGGAAGCGCGTAGTGAGGTCTCGGGGGCTCCAAGGGGAGATACTCGGGCATTGGAGCCTGATATGGGTCGTATGCTGGCTCGGGAACCGCAAGTGGATGTAGAATTGTCAAAGGTATTTCGAGTTTGATATCCTTGCTGCACCGGTTTCAGTAGACACCTTGCAGTAAACATGGGTTCTCACCTGCCAACTCCCATGCCAATTGTCACAGTCACCGCGGTTTGTACATCAAAGAGAGCTTCTATGTGACGATGACTTCCGTCATCCGTCATCTCGCGGGTCCCTCCTTTCACACCACGAGCGGCACGAGGGACCTCGAATACCAAGTTGGCGACACCTTCAACGCCAGGGCCAATGGTATATTCGGCGCCACGAAATGGAACAGTCACGACTGTATCCGTAATCTGAAATGGATTCTTGGAAGATCCGATATTTGGCAGATGAAGTGTTCTCGTCAATGTCAAGGTGAGGCCAGTAGTCTACAATGTTAAGCACCACATTTTTGACTAGAGAGAACTACATACCTTTTTATGGGAGTGATTCTTGACTTGCAACTCGACACAAGTTGGTCGACTGGTGACGCCGATGCCACCGACGACTTGTGCTTGAACGACCATCTTTCCACCTTCGGCGACAAGGGTAGATGGCTCTCTTGGAATTCGTGATTCGACGAGGCATTCTACGACTACCACCTCTCTGTTGAAGCGAACAGATGTGCGCTCGCCCTTCCACCATACGGCTGCGGTCGCCCTGATCTCGTAAAAGATGCGCGCAAGACCGTTTCCAAAATTAATAGAATTAGGCGAAGATTGAGGGAGCGGAAAGTTGAAGAAAAAGGTCGTGCAGCCCTTCTTGGCTTGATAGTAGTTTGGCGGCAGAGGCGGGGCCCCTGGTTGTGGATGCGCAAAGACGGCGTTGGAAGGAGGCAAACCAGGACCCTGGAAGATTCTCTTTGAATGCATAAATGTAGACGTTGCCGAATGGTCTCTCGACGTGAGTTCTGGACGAGAACGAGCATCAGCACCTGTTATGCAGCAACGAGAGGATTACCTTGAACAGCGACGAGCTCTACCATCATTTCGCTTATGCCGAGACCCTTGTCCGTCCTGCAATCCATCTCCATCTTGCCACTAATCTCGCCACCGGCAACAAAGACGGGTGCGCTCACACTGGCAGTGACGCGCACCTTTGAATGTGAGCTGGTGGCATTCATGGGCTCCATCCTGGCAAATCCACCGCTGGATCCTTGCCGCAGAGGCGTCGAGCTGCCAGACTGTGGAGGTGGTTGCAGTCCAAGGTTGGACCTCAACGGCCATGGACGACGCAGCAGAGGCTCCGAATGCCACGCTAAAGGAGACTGGAAATGCAACAGGAGAGCAGAATGCAGACTCGGGAGAAGAAGATCAGATGCTCGACTGGTCAAAACTCGCGTCAGTACTCAATTTCGACATGAAATCTGCTGTTAAATATGCGAATCATTAGTCCTAAGCCATCAAAAGCAAGTAGGGCACTCCCAAAACGCGGGGAAAAGGCGTTTGAACCCATTGCCGCTGGTCCTTCTGCCTACCAAAAGCACACACTCGAAAAGGCGAGAGAGGCCATGTATACCGCTCTATCGGCACAAAGAGAGATTCAGACGTTCGTGTCTACTTTTTATCTGCTCGGATGATTGACGAGTCATAGAAAGCGTCTAAGCCAAGCAATCTGGATCCCTTCATTATACCGAGCGCACGTCGTGGACAGCCGTGGCGTCGTCTTTGTTTCCTTGGGGTCCTACGTGAGGAGACCCGAGACGCCACATAAACGCCTCGAGTTGCTACCAGAGGAGATACTCTACATGGTCGAGCGTGGTTCAATGCTCTGTTGGAAGGAATCAGCTGCTCTTGCTGCGTCAACCTATGAGAAGGACGGAGATGATCAGATTCAACTCATCGGCGAGCCCATGAGTGCCCAGCAGTGCTTCACGGAAATGCTTGGAAAGGGCCGAGTCTCGATGGAGCAATACCAGGTGAGCAACCGATCACTACCTCATTTGTTTCACTTATCTACCTTCCAGGTCTATGCCTACCTCAAGCGCTTTGGATACACTGTCCGTCGAGCGCAACCACTGCCAGAGTCAGAATATGTGGTTTTTCAACACCCTCTGCAAAAGGTATCTTTATGGCAAAGGATATCACTGCGTATCTCGACACTTTTGGCGCTCATTTCTCGGTTCCTTTCTGGAGACTGGTGGACCAGATTTCATCCTGGCATAATGAGTAGCTTGCACAAGGATGCTCACTATCGTGCGTATAACATGATTTAATCCATTTCGCTAACATATGCATCTAGCGTCCATTTTCAATCGCCTACGCATTCGTCCTCATCCTGGCCCTGTACATCAAGTAACGAAAACCTCACCATATCAAGTATTTTTCCATGTATGGAAACCCGAAACGGCATGGAATAGGACGCAACCTACAAGACCCGACTTCGAAATCGTCGTCGTCAAGTGAGTTGCTCTGACGGTCGCTCAAAGGTACTCACAAAGGAATAGCGCAAGAACGACTTCATTTCCAACCATATTTGATCTGACTGCCCTCTACGACGAACTTCCTACAGTGCCACCGCTGTTGAACAACGCACCGATCAGACGTCACGCTACACAACGCTGGAGCTTTGGGGTATTCTCGTCGCTTCGAAGTTATTTGTGGCCCACAGTTGACAAGCGGGTCAACGTGTTCGGTACACTCAAAGCTGGCAAAAACACGGTGATTCTTGCTGTAGTTGACGCGGGTACTATGAGTATGTATCGTTTCAATCAGGGTTGCTTCGAAGATTGGCCAATGATTTGATACCTGAACTATACGTTTATATACTTTTTATCGGCACATTACCCAGTGCGAGTAAACTCGTCGTTCTCCGAAACTCTCCATAGTTCGACACCAGCTTCACCTCCTACGGCCAGCATCCCGTTTGCCCAATCCAACGAGAGGATCTTCTTGCTCTCTTTGGGACCCGACACGCGGTCGTTTTGGTGTTGCTTACCGGAAATGGAGAAGACGTTGACGGCTGCTTTCGCGGAGCGCAAGTCCCATAGTCTGACCACGCCATCGTAGGACCCTGTAGCAGCTTTATACGTAGATGTCGGGTGGGCACAGAGTGCGGCTGGGAACGCGGGGTGTGGAAGGACTGGGGGAGGACCTGTGAGTGTGGCCTGTCGAAGATCATATATCGACACTACACGATCAGAAGAAGCGGCTAGAAGGGTTGTGTTGTCCTTGAGAATCGTGATGTCGGTCATAGGCCTGTTATTCGCCGTCTACAGGTGATTTAATGGACAAATCAGGAAAGAGCGCATTACATACGATGGTCGAAGTACAGACTCCAAGTTCTGTGTCCCAAGTTCGTATCGTAGAATCGACGCTACACGAATAAGCAGTCTTCCCCTCCTGATTGAAGATACCCCTTGTCACCTTGCCAGTGTGACTACGAAGCACGTGTATCGGAGCCTGAGATACATCAGATAAGGTCAAAGAAAATGAATGAAACAACCTTTCGCTTTGGTTGAGGAGCAGGAGTTTCCACCTTTCTCCGCTTCTTCCTTGTCACAGGCTGGTCTTCATCCATAACCTCGTCTTCTTTTGGTATGGACGTCGAGAAGACTCCAAGGAGACCATCCCACCCAGCTGTAAGGACATGGGTACCGCCAGGATTCGCCGCGACAGATGCAACAGGACTTGTATGCAGGCGTAGCGAGGCTGCACCTAGTAGTTGATTATTACCCGTTCCTTGTTCCAGATGCGGTATGGGAGTGATTTGTGCGGTCCCATCATGCGAGCCTGATAGAACAGAGAGCGAGCCACCGGCCGAAGAGCTGGAGATCCAGCACGAAGTAGTAACCGCACCAGCATGGCCACCAATAGAGTGGAGAATCTTTTGGGATTGGTCGTAGACACGAACGATGCCATCGTAGGACGCGGTCAAAATATATCTAGAGGCTGTCAGACTACAATAAGCTGCAGAAGATCACGCACCCTTTTAGTTTACAATCCACTGAACCGACCCACTCCTCTCCCTCAATCGACGCCAACAATTTCGGTGGCATAAGACTCTCAAAGTACTCTATCTCGAGCGTTTCCTCCTCTTTCACATCATTTGCCTTACACCACTCTGCGATGGTTCCACGTAAAAGTTGACCCCGAATGAGAAAATCGAATGGCACCGGCTGTGGCAGCTCAAGTGCTTTGTTGATGAGCTGTGAAAGCTGAAAACGCGCCCATGTCGTCGGAATCAGGTATTTTGAGGGTGGTAATGTGTGTTGGGTTGATGTCGAGAAAATTACAGGCTGCGAGTCCGACATGGCTAGCTCCAAAAAAAGAGTGGCCGACGCACCTTGGACTCTAACCACCATGCCAGTGAGATCAAGATCACCTATACAACAGGAGACAAAAGGAGAAAGTGGATCCGAGAGCGAATCCGAGCTTTATTCAAAGGCGTATTTGGATGGCCTACTGCAGAAAGCGAGGGATGCTGTCAATCCTTCGGGAGAATCATCTTCAAATCCAGCTGAAGAGGAGTTTATGAGACTTCAAAGTGAAGAGGCGGACGGGTAAGCCCTCGAATTCGTTTGTCCTCTACTAAACGAGCAGAAGAAAGGACCTCCCCTCTCTCGATGCTTCGCGTTTATTACCGGAACCATACTTTGAAAACCTCAACGAACGCAACAAGGTCCCCAATCTCTCAAAAGGTGTTCTCGTGGAGTCGGTTGCATCCTCTTCCAACACCCCAGCGTTACCAGAAGGCCCAGTCCTAGGAAAAGACGGAAAACCGCTCACGAAGAGAGAGATGAAAGAAGTGAGAACATCTAAACTGCTTCGTTTCTGTCATCTTACGTGTCCTAGCTACGGCGTAAGAGTGCCAAAATTGGTTACTTTGAGCTACCTACCCCAGATGATGCACAATTGGCCAAGATAAGAAAGGAAGCAGAAGCTGTGAGGTTGCGAAACGCGTTGGATCCCAAAACCTTTTACCGAAAGGACGCTGTCATAAACGTGAAGAATATGCCAAAGCAAATTGCTGTGAGCAGTTTTCTCGCAGATACTTATTGGTCCTTGACGTACAACATCCTAGCTTGGCACCATTCTTCCGACCACCACACCATTCGGAACCGCGAGTACAGACAACTTGACGCGTGCAGAGCGGAAACGTAGCATCGTCGACGAGCTCGTAGAAGATTCAGAGGCGAAGCGGTACGCCAAGCGTAAATTCGAAGAGCTCCAAGGCGTGCATCGTGAACGAGGACGGGATACGCTAACACGCAAAAGACTCGCTCGAAAGCCAAAATGGTAATTTCTTACCGTCTCTCTATATATAATGAACGAAATACATGTAATACTGGAAGTACATCATTTCCGCTGTGGAATTACCGAGACATCGAAATCGAGATGTGCAAAACACTTTGAGTCATCATAGAACGCTTTCGCTCTTCTCGAGGGCAACAACGAGGAAGTTGACAACTCCCCCGAGCTTGGACCCGAGGATACTGGATCTCTTTCCGACTTGAGCGCTTCCGTCTTGAATACCAGTTGCAGCTGCATGAGCTGCTCGTTTTCGCTGCTTTTCCGCTTCTTCTGCCTCGATGGCGCGGTCGATTGCCATTGGGAGACTAAGCGCAACCCGTGTGAACCGTAATGTGAGGCGAAGTCGTGCATTAACGGCAAGATATGGAAGTTGTCTTGAAACCACAATTAGACCCGGTAGGTGATAGGAAGAGAACGGTACCGTAGAGAGTATTGGATGTCATAGAGATGAAGCAGTTCGTGACGGAGAACGCGTATGTATGTTCTTGTGCCTGCAGAAAAGTTAGAGAATAGGAGATTGAGAAGGTGCAGCCCGCACCGAGAACCACTTCTCGCAATTTACGGAATCCTGCAATGACTCCGTCGATTGTCTCATCCTCCATGCCTAGGGAGGGGTTGACCTCTTTCATAGTCTCTGTAAACAGATAAGGAAAGACCTCTGAGCAGGGGAATCGACGTACTGAGAACGAGTCGGATAATCTCAAAGTCACCGGACATAAAGTCAGAGAAGAGCATTTGCAAGACACCATCGAATGTGTCATCAGCAGATCGTTGACTCGTGAACAAGTCATCCGCCATCGACGGATTAGCGTCGTATGCTCTCCTCATGGCAGGTTGGCTTAGGATGGTATATGCCATTGAGACCTTCTGGAATGCTATAGTGCTCTTGTCGTTCTCCGGATACTTGCTATTCGAAGATCAGAGCTGACTCCAATGAGAAATGCTGGACTTACTCTGGATGGCATCGGCGGCTCCTCGCCAGATATGCTCGTCTGAGGGCGACTGGATCATCTGCAGCTTTTGATGTGATTGCGAGGACTTCATAGAGATCCGCGCGGCGTAGGACGTCGTTAATAGTCTCGTATCGTGCATCGTCGTGTCCGTCTGGTCTCGGAGGTGCCGTAGGTCCTATTAGAGGAACTGTATGGGGCCCACAGGTTGGTATGAGCTCCTTTGATGACCCAGCCGGAGCAAAATAGGACGTGGCTGGGACAAGTCCGATTGTGAGTCGCCAATGCCGCGATAGGCGACGAGGAGCGTACCAGAGTTTACACTTGCTAGTACATAGCGCAACATGAAACGAAAGCGCTTCCGTTGAGTTGAAAGGCTTTTTGGCTGAGAGCGTCGGGGACAAGATGCATGAATTCACGTGGAAACGCTGTAGCCACTGCTTGAACCTCCGCTCGACGGTCATTATAATCGGTCTCAGTCGCGAGCAAGCTACAAATATTCCTGGAAATCAGTCGTCAATGGCTACATTCTTCTTCCTCTTCCTCCAGGCATGGGCAACGCATCCAGCTCCAGGTCGTCGCTAGAGAGTGTGCTCTCTATGCGTGGGGAGCACAAGATTCGCCGAAAGCGCGTTCAAAATGCACAGAGAGCATGCATATTCACGCTTCCGACGGAGATTTTGCTGCTCATCTTCCACGACCTCTGTGCAGAGGGCACGCCACGGGCAGTCTTGCGCCGCCGCTATCCTCGCGAGTTGCTTGCTCATGTCTGCCTTTTCTTTCGACAAATCATCCTCCAAACGCCGGACTTTTGGACGACTGTCGACTTTCCCCTTTACTGGACGCCCGACCAGCTCTGCTCGTATGTGCCATGCATGCTGGAGAGAGCGAGGAACACTCCATTACGCATCGTGGTACGTGATGGAATGGCTCCAACGATCAATCCAGAACTGGTGGACGTGTTTACTCGCTTGTTCTCGTGCGTCAAGCGCATCGAGAGCATTCACTTTTTCGCGTATCACGACTACATGAACCACTTTCGACAAGGTTTCATCGCAGCACTTCCATGTCCTCCTAATTCCTTTGTTGTGCATCGTATCGCCGAAGCAGAGCGGTGTTCAATCCTCTTTGCCAGGACTTCACAGACGCCACTGAGGCCCATGGATAGGGCAAATCAATTCTACATATCGACGCACGCCAATCTGGCTGCCGTCGAGTCTGTCAAGGTTGTCGACAGCATCGTTCGTCTCGAGGAGGATAGCCTTCGAGACGCGGTCATGTCATGGCGCTCCTTTGAGCTAACAGCACATCCTCTGTGCGCGTATGCTCGCGCTGGAGCCGAGGCCGATTTGGTCTTACAACGCTGTCCCCAGTTAGAGACGCTGGTCGTCGATGGAATCCTCCTCTTTGACGCTCTGCACCGTCAACCGCTCAAACCTTCGCTCTTACCACCCCTTCGAGAGCTTCTCCTTCCTGGGTGTGCCGGTTTCTACGACCTGGAGAGACTCCTCCCAGGTGTAGTATTTCCTCATCTCGTCAAATTTGGAGTCGGCGACGAGAGCGGCCAGGGTCTGCCTGCGTTTCTTCTCCGGCATCCCAACATTACAGATCTCACCCTCGGTATCATTTCAGACTACGAAGGAATCGCAGCAGCGTGTCCACAGGTGACAAAGCTGTCGCTCAAGGTCCTCGCCCTTCACCTCGTCTTCGCCCAGCCACCTGAAGACAACGCGGAGGGGTCACGTAGAACTCCACCGTTTCCAAATTTGGAACGACTTCATATCGAGACCGATGATTATGGACTCTTTGCGCGTGACTTTGAACGCATTATCAAATCCCGTATTGTCAACCGCAAGGCAGACGACGTTCACAAGACCAAGCTCACGACGCTCTCTGTTCGTATCGCGGATAGGCGCTGGCTGTTCAATCATCACATGCGATTCGCTGTCGTTTGGTGGGAAGACGATGTTTGCTTCATGGATTGGGCGGAGGATGTGCCCTTGTTGGATGTCAGCTGTACCTCGTATACGCTCTTTCCAGTCTCCCTCATACCTGCTGGATTGATTTAGCGCTCAATGTATACTTGATGTATCCAGGATTTGGGCACTATTATATGCGTCATTGAGTGAACGAGGCAATCAGGCACGAGCCCACGCGATAGCCTGTCTGCTCCTTGCCTTCCTCTCAAAGTTCGACTTGGAGGTGCTACGATAGTACATACGACATATACAGACGTCATGAACGCTCATGTCCTCCTTTTTCGCCTTCCTACCGAGTTGTTTTCCGCATCTTCAGATATACGCTTCCTGATGACAGCGCTGAGGACGAAGTAGAGGATCCTAGTATCGGATTGAAGCTATCGCATGTTTGCTCACTCTTTCGAGCCATCATCCTTCAAATCCCGGAAGCTTGGAGGATATTGGAAATCTTCCTTCATCTCCCGCTCCGCACCCTTACTCAATATGTAAGAACCATGGTAGATAGAGCTCGGGGGCTTTCATTCCGAGTCATCGTCCGCGAGGGTCCGTTGAAGTACTGCAGTTGGTCAACTGGCGAGCAAGACTTTCGCCGGCTCATGCGAGGTGCCATCAAGAATATCACAAATGTCACATTCTACAATCATTCAGCCGATCCGAGAAACACTCGATGGTTTCTGAATGCTCTTCGTTGCATTCCCCATTCAGTGGCTATTTACGAGCTCTCCGATGAGCAGCGCTACGACCTTCGGGGTATCAAAAGCGTTCTCGGTGCAAATTCAATAAAGCTACGTAACGCGACTTTTATCATATGGGACTCCGACATGCTCGCTTGCAAGGAGCTGGCCTTTGTTGGTAAAGTCTGGCACAACGCTACATCATTATATGCTATATTTCAGCAGTGCCCATCACTGACGAAGTTGACATTTGATCTTCCGATCCCATGGAATACGGGGCTGGTATTCCACTCACCCCTCCCAAGATTGAAGGAGCTCACTATAGGAAGCACAAAGGCTCTTGTTGAGCTCAACCAGGTGGTACCACACTTTCGCTTCCCAACTCTCGTCGAGTTGAAAGTTGGACTATGCACACCAGCGTCCCTTACAAACTTCCTTGAGCTCCATCCAACACTCCGGCAAGTGACGCTGGAACTCTCGACAAACCTCATTAGCGTCGAATTCCTACGGCGCCTTAGTTCCGACACGCCCCTGTTCCCGACAGAAGAGGCGTTCTTGGACATAGAGAGCTTGCATATCGACGCATGGAGTATAGCCGTCGGGTTGGTGGCATTCAACCGCCTGCTAAGAAATGGTGCCTTTTTCGGGAGGCAATATGGGTACTCGAAACCTCTTACCCTTACCATCAAGACTAGTAAGGATGCTTTGATAGCGAGTCGATGCATTGCCGATATTAGATGGAAAGGGACAATATGTCCGATATCGTGGTCAGAGACAGTCTAGGGGAGGGATATCAATACAGAATGCGTGTATTCATTTGAATTTGTGCGCATACTCGCTAGTTCATCACTGGGTTTCCATCGGTCGTTTGTATTCCTTAACCCATGTCATGGGTGAGCAGTGGTGCTTCAGTTGCTCCTGCCTTCCTCGCAGAGTTTGCCTTAGAGACGCCAGCGTAGTAAGTAAGCTCCACTTACGACATATTCAGACGTCATGAGCACTCAAGCGCTCCTTCTTCGCCTCCCTACCGATCTGCTTCTCCGCATCCTCAGATGTACGCTTCCAGAAGGCAACGCTAGAGATAAAGCTGAAGATTGTGATACCGGGATAAAGCTATCGCATGTTTGCTCACAACTTAGAGCACTTGTTTGTGAGATCCCAGAGGCTTGGACGACTTTGGAAATCTTCCTTCATCTTCCTCCAGACATTTTAAGCCATTATGTCACAACGATGACAGATAGAGCTCGAGGCTATTTCTTCCGAGTCATCGTCCGAGAAGGACCATCGAAATACTGCCAATGGGCAACTAGCGAGCAAGACTTTCGCCAGCTTATGGAGGCTCCCATCAAAAAGATCAGGAATATCATTTTTTACAACCACTCAGCCAATACGAGGAATACTCGATGGCTTCTGGACGCTCTTCCTTGCATTCCACGCTCAGTGGCTATTCACGAGCTTTCCGATGAACGGCACTACGATCTTCGAGGTATCAAAAGTATCCTCGAAGCGAGGTCGATTGAGCTACATAACGCGACCTTTAAGATAGGAAACTCCGACACGCTCTCTTGCAAGGAGCTCACCTTTGCCGGTAAGGTTTGGAGCGCGACATCCATATTTGCCATATTTCAGCGATCTAAATCGCTGAAGAAACTAACCTTTGACCTCGCTATCCCATGGAAGGCCGGACTGGTGTTCCGCTCGGCCTTACCACCATTAACGGAGCTCTCCATACAAAGTACCCGCGTTCTTCATGAACTCCATCAGCTGGTCCCGATTTTTCCTTCCCGCATCTTGTCAAGTTAACGGTTGGACTATGCACACCTGCGGGACTCACATGGTTCCTCGAGCGCCATCCAAGAATCCAGGAATTGACGATGGAAGTCTCTACCAATCTCATTAGCTTCAATTTCTTGCGTCAGGTAGCGACTAATCCACCCCTCTTCTCAACAGAGGACACGTTTACAGGCATAGAATACTTGCATATACACGCACAGACGATAGAGATTGGCTTGGCTGAGTTTAATCGTCTGATGAGAAATGACGTCCTCTTTGGGAGGCATTACGGATACTCGAAGCCCCTCACGCTTACAATCAAGACCAAAACTGATTTGGAGACGGCGAGTGGCTACGTCGCGGTTGCCAATGTCGAGTTGGGAGGCGCTATGTGTCAGATATCGTGGTCGTAAATAGTCTAGAAAATTGATTTTGATAGATAGTCTGAGTATTGACTGCGGACTCGTTGTTGAACCTTGCCCCTTCCATGTCATATCTTGACGAGCGAAGATACGCCATCCAGGAACTGATCCTGCAAAATCAATTTGCGCTAGATTGTTTGAAGGCTCAGTTTGAGCACTGGGAAGCTGCAAACGCAGCGGACCCTCTGCTCGCAGGGGATCTGACTAGCCTTGAACAACTGTTATCGCGCCACGAAACCGATTTAGAGGAGGGTCTGAAGAATATGCAAGAGAGATTCAAGCGTTCGCTGGCAAGACGCTGCCATAGTGATCGACTGCCCGTAGAACTGCTACGGAAAATCATTATCGAAGCCTGCGACGACGGGTTCAAGTACAGTGACAATGGAGAGATGATCGGAGGAACGGTGTGTTCACCGTTTCGACTCTCGCACGTCTCTCGCCGTTGGCGTATCATCGCTAGGTCGATTGTATCTCTCTGGACAAACGTTTTTTTGTCGTCAGCCACCTGTAAAAAGCCCATGGCACTTCACTTGTTCGAAACTCTTGCGGAGTATATCCCGGAGTACAGTCTAGACGTCACTATCGAGCAAGTTGGTGGGACGCACGATATTCTGCCCATATTAAACCTAAAAGATGCAAAAGCCATCAAGAGTCTCACATTTATAATGGCTCCCCACAGTTCACGAACCCTATCGTCGCTCCTTGTCCCAGAGGCAACAAATCTCGCCTGTAATTGCAAGACTCTTCGATTCAGGTCCTGGCCATGAAAGTCGGGATATTGACCTTGATGCGATGTTTCTCCATTTCTCAGGCGTGGAGAATATAGTAATATGCGGGACGGGGAAGCTCAGTCTGGCCCCTTCTCATAAAATCGAATATCTCACAGAAATTACGCTTGAGGGTGATTTAAATGTATCGATTTTGGATCTACTGCGACTCGCTTCCAATCTCTTAAACCTTCGGTGCGCGTCTTCGACTGTATGGGAGCCGCCTCATGAGCTTATTCGTTGCCAGCTTCGAAGGTTATCTGCCAACATCATTGGAGAGCGTAATTGGCTAGACCATCTTTACCTACCAAACCTGGAGATATTGGACTGGAGTCATACTCCGCGCGACTGGCATCAATTTATAGGACCGAATTGTCCGCTGATTAGTGCTGATGCCCACATTTCGGATGCATCTACCTTACTAGAACTCGACCGACTCTTCCCTGAGGTAGAACACGTTGTGATCTATGGCACACTGCTGCCACTTTCAACGCCAATCTACTCGCGGCTAAAGTGGTTGGAGATCTCATCACCAGAGATTTCTGCTGCGCAGCTGACGGAGCTCATCCGCAGGAGGTTCCTCCCTATCGACCATGAACAATCACTACTTCAGCCTGGGACCCAAGCTATCGAATTGTTAACGTTGTGTTGGTTACACACCATCTTCCAGCCTAGTCAGATGCCGGAAACCCTCGAAGCCTGTGATCTCATTCACAGTGCCACTACGAGGGAAGAATATACCTGGATTATTCGCCCATTCATAGTCACTGGAAAGGCGACAAGGCTAAGCCTCTCATGGACACCAATTCCATCTGTGGACTTATTCCACCGGAAGTATAAGAATCGAGAAATCGGTGACAGACACTGGTGTGGGATACACACTTAGCGTTTACAAGTAGTTTCTATCGCTGTCAAATATCGTATGCGCAGTTGTTATTGCTTTTCTTACAATTGGGCGTGAATTTTTGTGACCTTTTGTGTGATTTAGCCGTTCACAGTGCGTCAATAGTCAAAGCTTAGAGGGTGTAGACATAATCCTGATTACACAGTGTCGCGCATGACTACATTGTCATCGTCTCGGACTTGTCTACCAAGGTCAAAACCAGAACATTCAATGAATCATCTAGCACTCACAGGCCCTATCCGGAAGGGTGAACGCCCTAAAGCGGGAATCATGTTGATCATCAAGAGTCTGGAATGATTTTCGCCGAGTGGGAAGTAAGGTATGTCGAAATTTCTTATCTCATCACCGCCGAACAAGCGTACAGTCTAAGGAATCGACCGATTGGTAGACTCCCACTGGTGTCGAATGTCTCACGGATTTTTTAAGAATGGCTAGATAAATGGTACCAATCCTCCTGTCGGTTAACCTACCAGCTCCACAGTTTTTGTATACTGGAAGCGGCAAGTCCGGGATAAATCTTGTAATTCATGATACAAGGCCCTACTCTAACTCTCCTGTTGTAGAGGGAATTGTTTAGCTGTAATTTGGCACTGGCATTCCTACTAGAAGTCCAGTGAAACTGAGGTTTCAAACGATCACTGCACTTTGATGTACAGGGCTATCAAAAGGGCGGGGCAGCTAGCTTCCGACTGCTGACCTTGTTCAAGTAAGGTATTCGGCCAATGGTTCCATCCCCGAGACCACGGCGAGATGTATTCCTTATCTTAGGGCCCAATGATGGCAAAGCCTGTCACAGGTCAGCTCTGAACAAAGGCCTCCTGGATCACCGGACCGGGAAGTTTTTCGAGCGAGGTTGAACTTCGGGAAGAGGGTGACTACGCACAGGAGAGCTTCAGGAACACAGTGAAACTGGTTCGAGCAGCAAACCGCCTCATGGAGCGACGCGAAGAGCTAGGCTGTCTGTATGTAGAACCCTTGCTACTTTACAGAGATTTATTCCACAGAAGAGTACTACATGGTTCACCTCTGGAATTGTGCAAGAAGATTGGATGCCTCTCTGGAAATCATGCGCGATGGAGTGTATGTGGCTGGGCATTGGATGAACATTCTCACCCTCCTCTGAAACGGGGACATGGTCCATACGCCAACTGTGAGGGCAGGGAGCGCATTCGGAGGGAATTCGCAGGCGAGTCGGGGGCGTTTGGCGTCTAAGAGAGAACATAATAGACGCGGCAAGTGTTATCTAGGCGGGATTGTGGTAAGAGGTTCCTGAATTTGTTTACGCGTAGGAAAGTAGCTGGCCTGGGAGTTTGTTCGAGGTTGGCCCGTCTGGGGGGGAGATGCTTTGTATGTAGCGACGAGTACCTGGAAACTGGAGGAGTTGTTAGAAACACTCATGAGATCGCCAAATGGACCGGGAGGATGGCGTTTGGTGAAAAAGGCACGGAAAGCAGACGCGCAGTCCTAACCAAAGCCAGCCAGTCAATCACGGGACCACCTCCCATTGGTTTCCGATAGTGAACCGCGCATCGAGTAGCAAGCACACGGCAAGAGGCGGCTTGAATGCTAACGACGCCGCGGGAGGATACCACAAAAATTGCTAGAGGTCATGAGTCTTTTTTGCAGGGCTAGAGCATTCTCTCCACGTTGGCAACCGCCGCCGCCAACAGAGAGCCCCGCTTGCGCACACGGACGGGACAGCTTGCGTGATCACGGGACGGGTCATTCGACATTGGATGATACTATACATATTTCGGTAGAATAATGTCTTTTATTATCACAAAATTCTCAAACAAGCTCCCTGTTTCTCGGCGGACAAGCCGGAGTTTGGTTCCTTGTCCAACTTTGACTCTGACCCCCGCCCACGCCAACGACCAAACGTGGAGCTTGCAAACGGCGGATATAGCACGCATCGGAGAGACAAACAAGGACGACGACGACGACGAGCAACAGTTATTCTCCCAGTAATCCTCCCCAGCAGCCGGAAGCAGTCGCCAAACGGCGCTGGACATTGATAAGAACAGACACAGCTGATCATTACGACTCTACAACGACACTAGCACCACCAGGCTCGAATGAGGATGCACCAAAACGCGGCCTTGTTCGACGCCCAGCACGTCTCCGGACCTGCAAATTCTCAGAGCATGCCTACAGGAGACTCGTACACATCTTCCAAGTGGAATTGGAAGTCGAACCACGCGCTCAGTGCACGTCTGTGTGGCAACAGAGCCGTGGCCAGAGCGGCAAGCGCGAGAGCGGGAATAATACCAATAGCGATTCCGTCCACGACGTGCTCACGATTCAACTCGATGCACTTGTAGGACTCGTGGACGAAAATGCGACGAGGCGGCTATGGAAATGTACGGCTTTTTCGTTTGAACTCGTCCCCCCAAACGTCCTTTGGTACCTGAAGCATGTTTCATGAATGCTGATACACGGATTTTGGTTACAGTATTCACACATTGCGCTCAATCCATTGCCCACGGACGACGGATGGAGAACCTCAGCTGGCGAACCTGGGGCCGCGAGCAAACACGGATACGCGCAGATCATATGACCACGTCGCTGCATCATCAACCATCATATCAGCACGAGTATCACTACCAACAAACGGGGTTCACCGGTGTCCATCTACAGAGGGTCGAGCACGAAGAGGGGATACCCAAACGTGTCACGAACGACGCCGATACAACGGCAGAACCACATTCAATGCATCCATTGGTGGGAACAACCTCCCGACGCCCGTTGATCGACCGGAGGGGGACGCGAGAAGAGGGCGGGCGCTCTTTGACATCTGTGCAGGAGAATGAGGGCCGGACTAGGCCGTGGTATGCACGTGCAAACTCAATATCATCCACTACGACTACGGAAACCTCGACGACAGACATGACTCTGTCCTCGACCGGCTTGGGCGATCGCACCGTCACCATTGCCAAGTCACCCCCATTGGCATACATAATCCAGCGCGTCATCTTTACCCCTCCAGACGAACAAGAGAGTTGGAAGGACGACAGTGTTCCAGGTGTGTACCGTCTCTTTTGATCCATTTCCCCTCTTTGCCATGCTCTTCCTCTACTTTCTCCTTTCCTCTTTCGTTCCTCTACACTCGTGATAAAGGGCATTACAACTCTCGGGAGAGCCTGGCACTCGATCGGGTTCGAGTGAAAGGCAAGGGGCCATTCCCGGAATCGAGCACGGTTGGTGGTCCCACCCGCCACCGCATCAAATCCGTCTTTGCCTTGCTCAGGTGCTCTACGACGAGGTATAACACGGTTCTTGGACGTTTATCAGCGAGATTTCGACGGTTCGCCATGGTTTGCCCACACAATCGACACCAATCGGAAACGTCGCCTTGTCGAGAGGAAGCCGGACATTTATTGTCGGCCTTTCCCTCCAGGCGACAAGCGTGCGGACGAGAACAGTGACGTGGTCAGAGGCTTATTCTCGCAACAAGTCGCCTCGCACTCCTTCTGACAACCGTTCGTTGTCACAAGATTCGCTTCGGATTCCAGAATTTGTGGTGGAAGACACATGCTGCGGGCAATGACGGAGAACCAAAAAGAATATGATGTGATGGTAAACATCCGCGCTGTCCGCTGCACACACGAAGATGTGCCTAAACGCTACTCTTACGTCGGAACATCCTGACCGGCGCGGTCAAGTGCATATGGTAACCTAGGACGAGAGGTCAATACCAAGCCTCTTGTAGGGGCGGTATGCTCGTCGCGAGTACCACGATCATCTGATCAACGAACCACAACAACCGTCCACGACAATGGTTCTTCATTTCCCCGTACACCGCATCACCAGGTTGCACTCGACCGGTTGCCGTGGAAGGCAATGGTAGCGAACTGCACCCAGTCACCAGCCCATCTTATCCATCGCGCCGCCGCCGCGAATCTTCGGAGATGGGAATATCTCGAGCTTTCTCCTTTGATCCGTCGAGCAGGTGATAAACCTGACTGTGGTGGCGGCGGCGGCATTTGAGCTCCGCATCAGCCGTAGGCGAAGTCGAAGGATGATGAAGTGTTCGATGTGGGTGCGGGTGCAAAAGGCCAAAGTAGCGCCTTCCTTCATTTTGGCCAATTCCAACCTACGGCATGCTTCGCCTTCTCTAGTTTCGCCCCATTCACCACACAGACGGCTCGCCTATGTTTCGCACGATTTCGCCTCGGAATCTCCCCTCCCGTTCCGATACTTCGTGCCCTCCACCGATCCTGTCTCCTTCTCCCGACACGCCCATTTAATCAGATTTCCTATTCATTCCCGCTTTTCGACGTGTACCCATTTCCGGAATTTTATCGTTCGCTCCTTCGTCCTCCCAAGGAGGACCGTGTGTACCATCTCTCCTAGGGGAATCACGTCGTGTTAAGCGACTTGATCCCGACGTGGGACAAAGGGCGCGCGCAGCCTTCTTTTTGGGGCACTCTTTCTCTGCGCCATCTTAGTGTGGCAGGCAGTCTCGACGAAACTTGAACCCTTCCCCATTGCGCTCCTCACCCCCGTTTACACCCCATACGACGATCCACTAACTCTTGGAATTTAGTCGACTTTTCGCCTCGCGACGCACAAACGGTCGACGACCACTTAAAGGAACCTACCGAGGAAACGTCTTCATCTCAAGCGCTAGTTCAGAGCCCTGTCCAGACACCAACACGACACCGTGGAGGATCTGGGGCGGGCGACGTAACAGATTGGGCAAATACGATAGTGGAAGAGAGCGAAGAATCGACCATCGTACAACCAACTCCAGTGGGATCCCCTCATCCCAACTCGATATCGCGTATAACCAGCGTTTCTTTGGCGCTATCGCCTACATCCCCGCCGAGCAGCACACCAGCACTTGGAGAGAGCACGTCTACGGCAGACGGTTCCATAGAAAGTAATCCGGAGCAGACGCTGTTACCTCGGCTCAACGACGCGGTCAGGTTTGCGTCTATTTCAAACCACGTGCGTATCCTGAATTTCACTTATACGTGTGCTCTTCATGGGACCCGGAGCGGAGTCGCCGTGGTTCACTCGCACCATTCTTTGATCAGCCTATCGTGTCTCAATCCTGACTGACATGACAACTAGGCATCGATACCAGAAGCCTCGTACGAGAGGTTGCAACCAACCACCATTGTCGAAGACTCGAAAGGCGGTGAAGAGGATACAACCGCCAGCGTGACCAGACTGGGACAATTGGGCAGTCAAGCCTTGTTTCCCACAGTAATCATCTCTCAATCGACCCCCAAGCCGACCCCTCCCGATACTCCTGCGAGGTGCTTGTCTCCTTCTGGCCTGGTGCACTTGCACCCTTTCTCCGCTTTGAACACCGCCTCGATTGAAAGAGCATACGGCGACGACCACGAGGAAGTCCAATCCGCAGAATCACAAGCGCCTCGTAATTGCACATCATCCCGCGTTATAGAGGGCAGCTCGTCGGAGCGTGATATCGACGCAACCGCCCGACCAACACTCACCCTCAACCCCACACCGAGTGAAAACGCGGAGGGTGATCACGAGATTTCTACACTAGTTTCACGCACGCCTACTCCGCTGTTGGCGTCATCGACTCTTGCCGCGGGATCCGTGTCTGACGACCCTGGGCCAACCATACGCACGGCGCCGCGCCTCGCAGACGGACTTTCTAGGAAGCCGGTGATTAACGAAGGACTTAATAACCCGCTCGACCAAAGTGCACGTCACACCTTGAACTCTGACCGCAACCCGACAACCACCACCACGACGGCGACCGCTACGCTTCTTCAGACTGGCCCAGAGGGGCAAAGAGGAGGACTGGAGGGCGCGCTTTGGAAGCAGCATCAAGCGCGAGTCGTAGAGACCAGCAGGGGTCGAAGAGGGAGCGCACCAATGCCCTGGCCGGAAATGTCGCAGCCCGTTCAACAGACCGTAGACGTGTCGGGTAATGACTTGACAGGTCGAACGCGTAGCACCGATCATCGATCGTCTCCTGGAAAAAGTATCTGTACGTCTATCCCTTGTTTCTTTTTCACTTTTTCATTTGTTACCATCTTCTTCGCCGGCATGATACCAAATTCTGACACAAAATCGAATTTTTTTAGGGGATTGCCAACCCGGTGAAATCGCCTCGAACGGCAGTACTAAATCCGGATTGATGCAGCAGCATCAGCCCATCGCACCCGTCCACCCTCCACCACCGACCCAAAAAATGTTTTTCCTTCAACGAGGGTCTACCTCGTTTTCTCCAGACTCGAATTCACGCTCGGACTCGCATTCTCGCTCTCCCGGCTCACTCAATGGCCGTGCAGTGCGAGAGCGGCGAGTAGACTCGCGGTCACCTGATGACCGCGAGGCCAATTCATCCTCCGCGTCGTCGCACGAAAGACAGCCACAGGTGGCCCGCTTGCAATCTGGCTCGGGTGCCGTCGGTGCTAGTGCTGGTCCCAAACCCGCGGACAGCAGCAGACTGTCACGAGAGCCCAACGGATTTGTCGCGGCAGATTTTAACCACGATGGGCCAGGACTATCGAGTTTGGATCCCGAGAGCTCTAAAGGGTCTAGTCGGCGAGCCACAAACGACCACGCGACTAATCTCCTACCACGACCATCCGTCCCATTGGCAGACGCAGACTCGGCGATGATGAGCGTGCAGATCCATCGACAACCAGCACCGTCAACGTCGTCGAAATCACACACGTCACATCAATTCGCATCACCGTCGACGCAATCGCCTCCATCGTCTCAGAGTCAGTCTAGCCGGACACGGCTGAGCATGAAAAGCAGACGGGCGGGCCATCGCACACATCTGAATCGTGCATTGGAGAGGTCTTCGTCACGCACGCGTGGCACTCTCAAGCACCGCAACGCCAGCGTTGGATCCAACCTCGGTAGCGCAACTACCCGCCGCGAGGTTGGTACCGCGGCATTGGGCGGTGGGGTACGAGCCATCAAACTGATAGGCTCACTTGAGGCAAATGCGGGGAGCATGAGCGCTCAAAGCGGCGTGGGCTCAATGTCGACCTCGGCGGGGTCAAAACTGGTCATGGCTGGGAAACCATCCCGACCGCATGTGAGCCAAGATGGACGACTTGTAGTGAATGAAGTTGTGACTAGATCGCACCCTGCGTCGGCAACTGCAAGCGCTGCGCCCGAGACGGCTCAGCCCAGAGCCGGCGCTGTGGCTACAGCCGGATCAGCCACAAGTGGCATTGTACAGCAACAGCGACATCAACAAACCTCTCAATCGCGGTCTCCTATGCAACCGCAGCAACCGGTGCAAAAATCACCACTCGAGGTGCAAGAGTTTGAGCGGCAAGTCATGGAATCGACGGTCAACCGCCGCCGACGTATCTCGGTAGTCTCCGATACGGAAGAGGGCAGCAGCAGCGGCACTGAAGAGTCTGAATCGGAGGATGACGAGCCGGCTAAGAAGTCGGCTCCTGAGCAAGCCATCGAGACTGTCGAAGACGAGGAGAATGACTCTTGGGCAGATGAAGACGAAGAGGCCGAGACCGAGAAACGCGAGGTGTCATCTCGACAGGCTCCTCCCGTTCGACGCGACTCTCGCGATCTGCCAGTGGGCTCTGCTGGTTCTGGACGATCCGCTGCAAACCACGCTCTAGCCGCCCATGGACGTACTCGAGCGCACGGCCACATTCCACACGTCAGATCCAAGGGACGGATTGCGCAACATGCACAACACCATCATCAGCGAACATCCTCCCCCCCACCAAATCGGGCACAGGCCCGCAAGGGCGAGTCAGGAGCCATTTTGCAACCTCAACCACATCACGCTCGCTCATCTTCTGCTTCAGAGGGACCGCTCGCGCAAGCTGCCAAGGAAGCTCAGCGACAACGGGACATGTTTACACCCTTGCCACGAGAATCATATTCCAGCACGAATCTCCAGCGGGAGAAGAGCCTGACAAGTCTCTCAAGAGGTGGAAGGCCGTCAAATTTGACCATTGTGCTGAATCCAAATCCGTACATGTTCCCGCCTGGCCATCCATACCACCGACAAGTCTCTCCGATGGACCAAAAGTTGAGCAAGAGTATGGAAGAGATACACGCTCGACTCAACGCCGCGTCGGCTGCAAATGAAAATGGTGGACGCTCGGGCGGCATGAAGAGCCCTCGTCACGGTGTTGGGCTCGGATTTGGTGGTCTCCGTATGACGAGCGCTGTTGACGTGACGAGACCCAGGAATAACATGACTCCTGCGCCTCCCGCCGCTAATCGCGTGACGCCTCCTTCGCCAGCGCCGATCCCTTCTGCCGCACCAGCCCCTCCTGCTGCTCCTCCCAAGGTTGTCCAACCAGCCCAACCAGCCCCTCCATCGACCTCGACAAAGGCACAATCTCACCATCGTAATCACTCTGTCGCTGGATTGTCAAAGAGTCCGTCTCCACCTGCCAAATTGCGTGTGTCAAAGAGCTCCGTCGCGGTTCCCGTCGTTCTTGGTGTAACTGCATCATCAGCGCCACGCGATAATGGTCGAAACGATTTGCTGGAAATGTCACTCCGGGAGATGGGGCCACGACGTGGTGCTCGTGTTTCGCGTTATCATCAACAGGGCTCGCCAGCACCTGCCCGCGCAACTGTGGAGAAACCAACAGAAGCAGAGTCGAAACGGCCTGCTCACCGACTCCGTGGCCGACCAATGGATGTCGAGTTTAGCGATAGCGAAGACGACGACGAGGAACCGACCAAGGCCACGACTGGTCGCAGTCTTGCCAAGGAGCACCTCGAGGCCGTGATGGGCGGAAAGGATACCAAAGCGTTGACCAATGGACGCAGTCCCTCACAGGCCATTGTTGCCTCTCCCGATGCCGCCCCACACAGTGCACAGCAAGAAGTTGCTTCGGTAAGAAAAGCCTGACTAATTGTACGCTCGGCTAACAGAGTTGCTTAGTATCGACCTCCTGCACCCCCTTCATCGCCTTCGGTGCCGACCACGTTCCGCGCGCAACCTCAACAAGGACATCTTCCTCCAAACCCGCGACTCGGACCGGCACGTCCGCGACCTCATTCCTCCCATGGTACTCCCGCACTTCCGCCGACGGAAAATCAGCGAGGTCCACCAGCACCTGCCCCTACGCGTGAACGCCGCCCTGCTGCGACAAGTCAACCTCCAGTACCGATATTCACACCAGCGCGAGAAGGCGTTCCAGCGCCGACAGCAACCAGGATGGGTGCTGTTGTCCCCTATCCGTGGAATTTGCCCTACCCTGCTCCTATCCAATCTCCAAGAACGACGAGGTTGAAAATGTTGGAGTCTGAAGTCCCAGACGAGCTGCGACAAGACTTGCTTCGCGAGCGCAGAATCAACCGGATCACGAGTCACGTCAACGTTGCGGGTTTTGCACCAATGCGGCATGATGGGAGAGTGTCTGGGTATAATGGAGGGGCAGCGCTCGGCTCGGGACGGATGAGGTCGTCCAAGGTGCTCAATACTGAGGTTGCTCCGCAAGGACCCGAGGAAGAAGAGCAAGACGACGAAGAGGAAGATAGCGAAGACGAGCGAATTCGAAAGGAACAAGAGGCACAAGAACGTTATCAGAGGATGCGGACGCGTACGTGGAACGGCGTCATCTACCAACGGCCTGTCTGGTGATGTGCCTGGTAGCGTGTGGCCGCTCCGACCGGAGGACATGGATACGCGTTATTCAATGTTTCTCCGATTGACAAATTGGCCTCCATTATCTCGTGCAAAGGACCCGTGTGCTGCCTGATTGGACATGTCTGATCTCCTTGACTCTGCGCCTGACTGATTGTACAACCAGCATCATCATCATTTCCTCCCTTTTTTTTTTTGTGTTTATTCTCGTTATGTCTGGTCCCGAAGAGCGTTGCATGTATGTACTATTATGAGCCAGAGGTGGGCGAAGGGGATCTTCGCCTGTTCCTCTGAGCCCACATACTGACTCGGCTGGCAGTGTAGAATACAATTCGATTAGTCTTTTTATTATTCTACTAGATCCACTGTGAATCCGATGTGTAAGCTGTGGCACCTGGCTCGCTCCCCGGAATTGGACCATGGCCGGCGCCGGGTGGTGAGGCAGCTACCGCCCGTCATAAAAGGCCTGCATTTCGGTCGGCCGCCTGAAAGAGAACCACCACACTCTACTCGAAATTCGACGATTGACCATGAGTGACTCTGGAGATGACGATTACCAGGACGCACACGGCGAACACGTTGGGGCCAAGGACGACGCACGGGGCAACAAGAAACGCAAGATTCAGCGAGGTAAGACGCTAAACAAGCTAGAAATTCATCACCTCTGACATTCGACTAAAGCCTGTGATACTTGCAGAAGGAAAAAGGCGAGTTTTTGTCCTTGTTGACTGCGCATGCGAGGCCCTGGGTCGCTGACATTCTGCCCTCTCGGTCGCTCTCTCGACTTTTCACCCACCTTTACTCTCCTTTCTACACTTTTGGCTCGATTCATCACTCCTGGTTGCACATTGCGACTGCCTGCGCTCCTCGCCACCAGATCCGCTGCGATGGGCCAACGATGACAGATGGAAAGTGCACAAACTGCATCACATACGGCTATGACTGTACATATGTCGAAATTGCAAAGAAACGAGGCCCACCAAAGGGTTACGTAGAGTCGCTCGAGAACAGACTCGAGAAGATGGAGAATTTGCTCAAGAGAGTATGTACAGAATCCACTCGACATTGATGTCATGCTCATTCCCGATCTAGCTTGTGCCTGGCGCAGACTTTACTGCAGAGCTCGGGCCGCCCATCGAACGCAACATTTGGGCCAAGGATCCCTCGGCCTTTCCTGCACGTGCAAAGGCCATTACAGGTCCCCTCAGTGCAGAAACCGTGTCTACCCCGCTCAATGTGGGCTTTGTGCCCAGGGGGATTGCAGACGACCCCTCCGGCAAACGACGAAGACCCGACGGACAATGGACCGTTTGGCAACTTTTCGATCGCATCCATTTCAAACACCATGTCCAATCTCAGTCTCGGTACTGGCGGTCACTTTTTCGGTCGCTCGAGCGTCTTTATGCACATCCAATCTGCTCTCGACCGCAAGTTTGAGTATCTGGCAAGCAAGTCGGATGGAGAAGTCGTTCCTTCCATCGAAGAACTCTTTCCTCATTTCAGACCCGAGTATTGGCAACCAAACCCTTGGGAACTTCGCCATCAACCAAAGCGCTCATTGGCAGAGCTTGAATTCCCGCCAGATGACCTGCTGGAAAACTTGGTCAACATCTACTTCCTCTCGAACAACTGCCATTTTCCACTCCTCCATCGACCGTCGTTTGAACAACGCTATCGCGCCGGTCTGCATCGTATCGAGCAACCTTTTGCAGAAGTCGTGTTGCTTGTGTGTGCAGTAGCCTCGAGATGCTGCGACGACCCTCGTGTCCTGCTGGATCCTTCTGTGCCTCACTCGGCTGGTTGGAAGTATTACGAACAGGTCAACGTGCTGGATAGAAATCTCGTGCTTCCACCGTCGCTCCTTGACCTCCAAAAGATTACAGTGAGTAATCTCAGCTCTTTTGTAGTCAGTTCTGACAAAGAATAGCTCGCTGCATGGTACATGCTCGAATCCTCGTGCAACTATGCCGCCTGGTCAATCAGTGGAATCGGTCTCCGACTCGCACAAGATGTCGGTGCACACCGCAAAAAGGTGTACGGCAACCCAATCTCTCCAGAGGACGAGTCGTGGAAACGTGCGTTCTGGTGCTTGATCGCCGTCGACCGTCTTGCAAGTTCTACTATGGGTCGCATTCCAGCCATTTACGACTCTGAGTACGTATCTATTTGTATTTCTAATACCTGCTCATCTCCTCTAGCATCGACGTCGATTTGCCACTCGAGGTTGACGACGAATACTGGGCACCGTCTGACCATCCCTTACCTTTCAGCAACCAGTCGACAAGCCTGCACAGGCATCGGCGTTCATCAGGCTGCTCAAATTGAGCTCCATCATTGCCTATGCCTTGCAAACGATTGTACGTCGTCGCCATGGTGGTTGAACGTGGAAGCTGATCCTATACAGTATGCTGTCAACAAGTCGCAATTGAAAGGGACGACTGGCCCGTTGTGGGAGCAACAAGTACTTGCCGAGATTGATACGATGTTGAGTAAATGGGTCGACGAGCTTCCACCGCACCGTGAGCATTCTTTTCGCATGCCAATCGACTGACACCGACGTTTTAAAGTTCAATGGCCGAACCAGGGTGCAGAGCACCCCATCTTCTTTACACAATCTACGTCGCTCTACGCCATCTTCTACCATACGCAAATCCTCGTTCACCACCCATTCATCCTGACGCCCAAACGACCAAACCCGACTACACCATTCCCCTCTCATCAGATTTGTGTTAATGCTGCTCGGTCGTGCTCACATGTCGTCGATGCATACCGCAAGCGGTCAATCTATTTCGCACCTTGGTGTGTTGTCGGCGCCATGTCGGCTGCCATTGTCCTGTTGGAGAATTTGTGGATGGCTGGGACACCGTTTGGACCTGCGTCGGTGGATATTGCAGCAACGATGGATGACGTGAAGAAGTGCAGCGACGTGATTGGCATTGTCGAGAGGAGATGGCCTTCGATTGGCAAAATGAGGTTTGTTCTCTTCTCTTGAACTCCCCCCCCTGGTTACAGTGCTAAAATGAATCTCTAGAGATATCATCGCTTTCTTGCTGCTCCTGATGGTACGGGCTTCCCAACACCTGACCAACGCGTGGTCGCACCCAAGCCGAAGCCAGTGGCTGGCGTGAAGCGTGGACGAGGAAATACCGAAAGTAGTGGTAAAAGTGCTCGGAAGAGTTCGAATGCAGCGACGGCTCATGGCTCGGCTTCGCCACCACGTTATGTTCCGACCCTCCCACCGATGCGTCTTCGCAGAAGCGTACCCAATGGTGCACACACTGCAGCCACAGCAGGTGCAGTAGGCATGGGACCCGGTATTCCTGGAGCAGCTGGAGCCGCAGGCGGACTCGAGTATACTGCTTACCCAACGACACCTGCCAACTGGTATGGTCAAGAATCGCCTCATCCAGACGCTTCTGGTAGCTTCTGGTGCAGCGAATGGGGGTGCTGGAAACCCCGGGCCGGATGGTGCTGGACCAGGCGGTGCGTTTGGGTATGGTGGTTATGTTGCGTCTGGTGCTGCTTCTGCCGCTGGCGGGCCCGGTGGTCCTCCTGGATCTGGACCACATTCCGCTCAGGAGAGTTTTATGCGCAGTGATGGGTCGACGGGTGCGGTGCGTGGCTTGCCAATGTGGAGTGGTCCACAGGCTGGAGGCGCGCCTGGTCAAGAATACCAGTGAGTTTGGATTTTTTTTTTTTTTTTTGGCTTGTGATATTGGGGCTCCTGACTGATGATAAGTGGTCTCTTTTAGCACTTGGGGAGCAGATGAGTGGGCCTACCGCGGTGGACCCGACCCAGAAACCGCGCAATGATTGATTATCCTTTCCTTGCTCAGATTGAAACTTATACGGATGATACGAATTCATCATGAACCTTTTCTCGTCTCTAATTCCAGCTTATACCAGCCTTGTCTTGACGGCTATGTAACGCCCGCCTCTTTAGCTCTCTGTTCTGTCACTGTTCTACAGGCTTTTGAAATTTATTACTTGCTTTGTTCAATTCCTTTCATTCATTGTCAATTTGGCTACATTGATCCATTTCCTTTCGAGTCTTTCCGCTTTGATCTTCTCATGCTCGTACGGGCGGCTTGAATCCAATATCAAGACGGACATAGTTGTGATAGAGCTCATCCGAGGTGAGCAGACTGTCGATACCGTTCTGTGGGTGAAGGAACGCAGACAGGGGCTACGAAACATCAGCGTTGGGTGTTCTGAAAGAAGGAAATACGCACATCGTGGAATTCAAGGAATGCACAGCCTGGAACAATGATTAGATTATAAAGGGAAGAATGGGAAAGAGGACACACATTCTTTTGGATAACCGTCCTTGTCAGGCGCACCTCCATGAATCTTCTTTCTCGTCCGGCACCGTTGGTAAAGTTTGCGGTGTAGAACTGAACACCTCCCTCTTTTGTGGTTGATTAATAGGAGGTTTAAGGCGATGCATGTGTACATACGGTTACTAGAGAACGAAATCTTGTATCCCGACTTGTCACTCCAGAGCTCGACGGATGGATGTTCCGCAGGCTTTGTCGACAGTAATTCGCTTAGCAAGTCGATGTTTGCAAGATCCTTGACAGGCGTGCGCGGGGGCTGGGTCGCGATGGAAGCCTTGTACGCGCTCTCGTCGAAGATGTAGAAATGATCTGCCAACACAGTTAGTAACCAGGAGTGATCTAGTAATAGGTCAGTATAAAATATATGGTGTACGCACCGTATCCCTTCTCTGGGAAGAGCTCGCCAATCTTCTTGCCCGCATTGTGGTCGTGTGCAGGCTCAGCCGAATTGAGTGCGAGCTCTCCCGTTGGAAGAAGGTCAGAGTCAATTGCGACGCGTGCGGGAGACCGGAGGATGAGATGGTGGTCACGGATATTGAGGTGTGGTGTAGGGCGAAGCGATGCTTCGAGGTTGAAGCCCCAATGCTGTAGTCGATTCAGTTTCACACTATATCTTAGAATCTGCACGCTCTTACCTGCGTCAAGTTGATCGAGTCACGATGTTGGGCTCAGCCAGTCGTGCACGGTACACAACGAGCACCGACCCCAAATCGACATGCTTTGGAACGTCTGGGTTGGAAACCACAGGAAGCGTAGCAGGGTCAATAAGTGCAAAGAGCACCTCGACGCGCAGGGTTCCTGGGAACCCGTTCGAGTTGTGCGGCAAAGTCGCAGTGAAGAGTGCATTCGAATAGTCTAGCTCGTGCAAGCGACGGAGCTCCTTTTCACTGAAGAGGGTCGACTCTTGTAGCTTGAGCTGTGTGAAGAGCAACGAGTCGAGTGCATTGACACCACCGTGTAGCGATACTTTGTCACTTTCTATTTCGAATCTTCAGTTCTCAGCCTTCCTCTGACGAGATGCAAGTACGGACCATTCTTGACAGGATTGATCGTGGCAGAGTATCCATTCTTCTGGATAGCATGCCCTCCTTCCTTCATCGCAATACGATTTGCATACCGTCCGACGAGCGTGTTGAGATACTTGTACGGAGGCGTCGCATGCTGCGCGGAGTCATCTATCATTTGGGATCAATCCATCGTCACAACGACGAAGTGCTCTCACAAGGTCCAGGAATCACGTCGTGCGTTTCACCGTCGGCATTCAAATACAGACTGTTTACTGCGAGCCCTTGAGGGAGGATCTGGATGTAGTGTCATTCTCTAAGAACAGAAAACTCGAACGAAATTCGAGCAAGGAGAAAGCGTCACCTCGAGTGCAATCGCGGGTGTAATAGTGTTGCTGAGGGCAAGAACGACTGGCTTGGTGCTAGCGTCTGTCATGGTCGAGTGCAAGGAGGCGTAATGGGGAGGTCCCGAGGTTTAGTGCTTTTGCTCAACACGATATCACGAGACACGCCGTTTGCTCGGAAATTGTTATAAATTAGCATTACTCGTTATGGAAGAGCCAAGGCTTTGAGCAAAGGGGCAAGAAGGCAAAAAGGGTAGGGAACGGGCCGAAGAGAAATGAGGTATTGAAATTCCCCGCATGATCGAAACCAGTTTCAAGATAGTTTTAAGGGACCCTCGTGAGCTTCTGCCTGAGCCTGCGCACAGGCCGGATGCGAGTCTAGATGTCTCTTACGAGCGTCGACACGGAAGAAGCGCTCACCACATGCAGCGCAGACGTATGGCTTTTCGCCCGTATGCAAGCGGTAGTGTCGTGTCAGATCCCGAGAGCGCGCAAAGCCGCATGAACACTCTGGGCACTTGAATTGGCCGGGAAGATCATGAAGCAAAGCCCTGTCGACATCCATAGATGACCTAGGTTCAATGGAGGATAATGCATCTCGAGAGGATGCACTGGCCAGTCGTTTGAGTTTCCTCTGTTGACGTCGTTCGCTGGTATGGACAGACTGGAAGTAATAGTCAGTCAAAATACACGTGGAAAAACTACTGAGATACTTTGAAGCTCAGCCTCCCAGCAGGATTACGCATCTCCACCGCGCCCTCATTGTCAGAGACGCTCGCTTGATGTAGGTTCGGCGCGGGCCTCTGTATCCTCGCGCGGGATTTGCTGTGTACCACATTTCCAAGTGTATGAATATGGGCTGGAAGCTGTGATGCGAACGCAAACTTGGCAGTTGGGTCCTGCACATCGGATGGATAATCGGTGTCTGATGGAACGTAGAACCATGATTCACTAAGAGGCGTCGAATGAGCCCTATAATGGTGAATAAGTCTCAAATTAATTACTGACCATGTCTCGTACCGGAGCGTTGGTCGAGATGCTTGCTCCTGGGCAATGATTGCAGTCTGGTTCTCCTGTCTGATCTCTGCCCATATATCGTTGAATGTTCGGGTATCATAATTGGAGGATTCTGGTATGTTTCCGGTAGAAGCAGCTCGTGTAAGCGTTGTAGAGAGGGTGTGCGGAGGCATCAACCCGGCACTGTGCGTATAAGATTGAGTGATGTCTCCTGCCCATGAATGATCGACAGCCAAAGTCGGGACATTATGGGACTCAACACTGGTTGGTTGGCTTTGGTTGTAAAGCGACTCGTATTCACCAATGTGATGAGAGGAAGGAGATGAAAATGCAGAGTCCATTGCTTGGGGATGAAAGAATTGTTGGTATCGTGGGGCGTCGGTTTGAATGGTCTGAGGATTTAGAGCATTGGTGTGGGCAACTGGTGAGGAATTTGCCACTGGAGGAAGAATGAGCTCGAGTCCTGGACCAAAGGTTCCCGGAGCGATTTTATTGCTCCTACTGGGACCTGGTGTGGAATTTCGAGGCGCATCATAGCCACCCTGGGGAAAGGTAGTCTTTCTATCAGCACTTGAAGCACGATGAGGATCCATCAAGAGTGAGACAATTATCCCTATTGCACCAATACGCAATAGGTTATGTATATGATAGGGGATTGGGACCTTTGTCCCTATTTATGCATCACGTACGTAGATGACTGTCCCAATCGCGAAGCAGAAGGTGCCTACTCAGCTCCGACTTTAAATACCTGGAAGCTGCTCTTCATATGGGCGATTGGGGCTGTTTCGGGCGCGGGTATAGACAGGCAGATTCGGAGTTAGAGCTCGTCACCTAGGAGTCGGTGACATTTCAGTCGAACATCTAGGAGTACCTACCTGTCAATCAGTAGAATGGCGGCCTGAACCATGCTTACTGGTATGATCTAGTTACGGCCAGAGTGCGGGCAGAATAGCGGCATAGTGGAAGGCGCGGGAGTAGGTTGAAGCGTAAAGCTATTCAAATATCGGTGGGAATTAAATTATTCCTTGCTACATTGTGCGATTCCTGCATGCCTTGCCATCAGGTATCGGTTCGCCGGGCGCGCCCAAAGCAGACTCTTTGGCTGGGTAAACAAATATTGACGGTCTACATAATTCTTTTTCTGGAGTCTGGGCTCCGGTGTGGTCCTTCTGAATGATATCAACGCCAAGAAGGTGCGCCTTATTCTGGATACTGTAGAAAGCGGAGCCTTTGAGTATGATAAACCAATATTTCAGTATAGTTATGTAGTCTCTCAATATCTAAGTTGCTGTCTGCCGACATCGAGACCTGGTCACGCGTTGCTCGTGCGGCCCGGTTGAATTCTGAAACAAGATGAGCATATGAAACCAGTCTAATTGTGGTTTCGTTGAAAATGAGGCGATTGTGAGTGGCCAGCTTATAGCCGGATGCAAGCTGCCAGCGATTCACGTGAAGTGTCCGTGACCAGACTTCGCTGATAAACTGCCGGTCAAAGGTTGACCCCGCACATCTCCAAGTCTTTCTCCTCACCCATTTCCACCTCTTCCGCTCACTTTCCAGCGGATCATCAACCTCAGCCACGCAGACGTGATGGCCACCGACAACGCTTCATCACAATCCACACGGCTCTTCACTCGCGAAGAGGTCGCAAAGGTACTGCTATCATTCTGTCTATACTATTTATGATACTCACGCTCGGTTTCTGTCTCGTACAGCACAACAAGAAAGGCGACCTTGTAAGTCTTGGAGCCCAGCCTCTGCCTTGTGCCATCTAATAACACATCAAACAGTGGATTATCATCGACTCCAAGGTGTTTGATGTCTCCCGCTTTGCAAATCTGCATCCCGGAGGACTCGGCGTTCTACTAGACGAAGAGGTAGCTGGCCAGGATGCGACAAAGATTTTCTACTCCCTCCATCGTCACGAGGTCCTCGAGAAGCCAGCATACGCTCGTTTACAGATTGGTCACCTCAAGGACGAGACACCCGAGATTGTCTCCCGAGTTATTGGAGAGCTCAGTACCGTCCCGTATGGAGAGCCAACGTGGTTGACCAAGGGATATTACTCGCCATACTTCAAGGATGTGCGTTGGTGTCACTCTTATTCGAGTATAGCACTAACCTTCTTGCAGTCGCATCGCAATCTGCAAAAGGCGTTTAGAAAGTTTGTGGATGAAATCATCTACCCAGATGCGCAAATGTGTGAAGAGAACGGAAAGAGATTCTCCCAGAGCGTTGTCGATGCTATGGCGTAAGTCGTTTTGATTCTGATAGAACTCGACTCACTGCTGCCACAGTGCAAAGAATATCAATGCCATGCGTCTTGGTGTGTATGATTCTCAGGCTAGTCGTTCCTAGTTACTCATACCACGCAGGACCTGGAAAGCATCTCAAGGGTCTTACACTAATGGATGGGCTTGTACAACCAGAAGAGTTTGACTACTTCCGTGAGTTTTACTCATTTGTTTTCCGGGGTTTGTCTTATGATTGCGTAGATGAAATGGTTATCAACCAAGAGATTGCACGGATCGGTGCGAGAGGCTATGGGGATGGTCTTCTGGCCGGTATGGTGATTGGGCTCCCCCCCGTACTCAACTTTGGCTCCGACGAACTCAAAGCACGCGTGGTCCCCGAGGTGTTCTCGGGGAAGAAATTTATCTGTCTCGCTATCAGCGAGGCATTTGCGGGCAGTGATGTTGCTGGTCTGAAGACCACGGCCACCAAGACGGATGACGGCAGTAAGTCTGCTTCCTGAATTTAATGGCTTTATGGGCTAATAGTTCGACCAGAACACTGGATTGTCAATGGCACGAAGAAGTGGATCACCAACGGTGTCTTTGCCGACTACTTTACTGTTGGATGCCGTACAGATGGTGGCTTCACCGTCATCCTCGTCGAGAGAGGCGAAGGTGTTGAGACTATGGCCATCAAGACGAGCTATAGCTCGACTGCCGGCACGGCCTATATCACTTTTGACAACGTCAAGGTCCCAGTTGAGAACACGCTCGGACCTGAGAATGCGGGCTTGTTAGTCGTACGTTTTTCTGGTTGCCTCTCTATATGTGGGATCGGCTGACGAAGGGTAGATGCTCTCCAACTTTAACCACGAGCGATGGGTCATGGCATGCAGCTCGATCCGTGGGCAACGTGCCATTGTGGAGGAATGCTTCAAATGGGCCAACCAAAGAGAGGTGTTTGGCCGGCCTCTCATCTCACAAGCCGTCATTCGACACAAGTGAGTATTCCTTTCAGCTTTATTGGATTTGCCTTTGACGGGAGCGTAGACTTGCTGCCATGATTGCTCGTGTCGAATCCGCTCAGGCTTGGTTGGAGAATATCACCTATCAGATGACGAAGATGGTGAGCACTTGCTCTCTTTGGATGTTATGGTACTCACCACTCTTCTAGTCTTACAAGCAGCAATCACAGAAGTTGGCTGGGTATATATCTCGTCCCTTCTTCTAACTGCATTCTGACAATCTATGTGCAGCCAAATTGCGTTCATCAAGATGTATGCCACTCGCTCTGGGTATGGAATTGGTTCATCGTGCCTTCAATCGCTGACAATCTATGATAATGACAGACAAGAGACGGCTCGTGATGCAGTTCAAATCTTTGGAGGGCGTGGAATCACTCGTACGGGTATGGGACGGTTCATCGAACACTACCATCGAACTATCACATTTGATTCGCTCTTGGGCGGCGCAGAAGGTGTGTTTCTCACATTCATTGCCACAATTACTAAAGGTTTATCTACAGATGTGTTGGGAGACCTTGGAGTTCGTCAGGCAGTAAAGCAGATGCCCAAGAATGCGCGGCTCTGAGCGTCTCCGATTCACGAGGAGGGTTCGATCCATCTGTTTATGATCTGATTTGTATCTTCTACGAATCCATTTGCTTTAATACCCGGGCCGTATGCAAATGAGCTGTAAGAATAAATATGGATAGCAAAAACTATGCAAAGACGATGCTAGATAGGAGGACTCGACTTTCCGACCGTATCACCGCGCATTCCACGAGTCAACGTCATCAAGAGCGTCTCGATCCGCGCTTGACGCTCCTACATCCAAATCTCAGCATACAATCACACCACACAGAAAATACTCACCTGCAATTCTTTGATGTCTCCTCGTAACCTCTGCACTGAGGCCCCTCTCTCATCCTTCAACTCTTCCACTACTCCCTGCAATCTCTTGATCCCGATCAACGTTTCCTCTAGTTCCAAATTCGACGGTGCATAATCGATAGGTCGCGGTGGTTTTCGAGCAGCGCTCGAGAACAGTCGCGCGAGGGGAGATTGGAAGCCAGTTTGCAAATCTTCGTCGACAGCAATAAGGTTCGATCGTGGACGCGCTGGCGTCTGCGAGCGTTTCCGTAGCCGGTTGGCGTCGGATGTTTGTGTAATACCGGAAGGGTTGGCTGTGTTTGCGTTTGCGCTGGTGGCTGCTGGGCCGGTCGGAGGCGAAGCCGCTCCGTTCCCTCGTGCTGGAGACCTGGCTCGAGGTGTGCGTGAGCCCTGTGCTTCGGGAACCCCGAGCGAGTCGGGCTGAGTAGGCAAGGCAGTCACTTCCTTGCTTGGAGTTGTTCCAGCAGCGATACTTGCAGCACGACTCCGGTTAGGGTCAGACTGCTGTGTCAAAATCTGAGCGCGATCAAAGAAATTGTCTTCTGGATTGAAAAGGGGTTCAAGGTGGGCTTCGTCAATGTCGATTTCGAATATCGCTTCCAGCAAATCTGTCCCACTGGATCGCACGAGTGCATCGATGAGTGGTACGGTTTTGATGTGTCGAGGGAGACTGTTAATGAAGGCGTTTGCGCGTGTTTTACTGTTCTCAAAGAAGCGTCGACCTGGTGCAAGGTACCGCTCGTAGATGCTGATTGCAATGAGAATAGGGAACGACTGCTAGCAGTTAGGACTGGTCGTCAATACCAGCTGAATACGTACTGTGAGGCGGATGAGAAAGACGTTGACGGAGTGTAGGGTCCTTGGTGACGCAAATAATGTGAGAGGGGCGAGGAGAAAGAACGCCAACAGGTTAAAGGGAGGTTGATACGAAAATAGTGCATCAGATTTGACACTAGGAAGCGTCAGACTGTGTTTCTTTGATCGGTATTGACTTTACCCTTCGACTGTAGAGATTGCAAATTGGAACAAGTATTCTTGTGTCGCATGCTGAGATCTGGGTCAGGAATGTGTCAAGAAGCTTTGAAAAGCTCACCTGGTCAATCCGAGCAAACGTGTTCGACAGGATGGAAATGAGGACTGGGTAGATATTGAGCCACAATCAACGTGAGTAAGTTTACTTACTAGTAATTAGGAGGGTGTTGGAGAGTGCTGCATAGATGACCATGAGAGGTGGACCCTGTGGACTACATCAAAAACGGGCCTGTGACAAAGTGTCGATACACACGAAGACAGGATGGAAACTACTGGCTTGGTTAAAAGAAAGACTTGTGTTTCCAAACCAGATCTGCCGAGGGTAAGATTGGATCAAATATGTTCAGGTGCCATACCTGAATCATTAGCCATGCCGTATTCTTCACCGTCCAAGTTCCGCCAGCTTGACCGAGGTAAGGTAGACATCCTAGTATATAAAGTAGACGTACCAAGTTCCCACAATGTAAAAAGAAGACCGGAGAAACATATAGCGGCGATCATGATGAAAAATAGGAACTCGACAATCATGCCTCGCAACGCGAGAATTCACGACGTTATTGGAAATGGCAAAAAAAGCGAGGCTGGATAAAGTGAGTCAAGCATCGGGGGCTCTTCTGTACATACCGAGGGAACAGAATGCACGCCCCACAGGCCATAATATCGAACGCTAGGTCGGAAAACCAATCTTCACGGCGTTAGTAAGAAACCAGTCGAATTATGCGACCGCCCACCATCTCCAGACAGGAGGCCCTTGATCCGGAGGCCAAAATATACGAAGAAAATGGCGATGAAGGCGTTGTCGAACCCATTCCACATCTATGGAAATTTGAGTATGCGGAGCACTCCAGCTACACTGTTCATACGTCGGCCATGTAGACTGGTGATGTGTTAGTTGGACAGGGCAAGACGGATAGATTATTGACTTACTCTCCCATCCGTGCTCACGCGCAGCTGCGTATTCTCCGAGCGCAAATGAAAGAGCGATTATCATGAAGATGAGCTCATAGATGTTGATCTTGTCGAATTTCTTGTCTGTTCTGGTGTGAGTATTCTAGCATGCCAGGTTCCTCGACGTACTCGAAAGGCAAAGGAGAAATGTCAACAGCAGAAGGGTGAAGTTGAGAAATTCCAGGATTTGGCCATACTTTGGTACACGAAGCCTGCATATATGAGTATCTCGGCTGCATGTACTAAGAGAACTCACCGGTAATGATCGAGCCAAGGCGCATTCTTCGGATCATAAATCTCAATTTGACGCTGCTTGTAATTGTCCGCGATGATAGAGCGAGTCGAGGCAACAGTGTAAACGACACGGCCTGTGTAAATGTCGTTGATCACCGTCTGTGCGAGGGGCGTGGATAGAAAGTGTTTGCTCTCCGTAGCGATTGCGACCTATTCTATGCTCAGACCAATTTCATCCTGCTGAATCATTGCGTACCTCGATAGCGGAAGCTGGATCGTCCAGGTCGTCTTCGTGACCTCCAACAAGTTTCTGCACGTTATCTTTGACCTCTTGTGGCGCACCAGCAATTGGGTTCCAAGTTACGGTTAGAACTATTGTGGGACGTTGTCAACATTTGGTGCGGCTATGGCGACAACTCGTACCGGCCACCAACTCTATCTGGTTCTTTGCAAAGTGCCGGAGCATCTTGATAGCCATCAGCTCGCATAAATTAGCTCTCGAAAGCTTGATGTGAGCGTGCGCGAGGTCTCCCTCTGCGCTTGAGAGGAAATGGGCCCGCACGACGAGAAACGCAAAGACTGTTGGATAATGTCAGTCACTTTGGATGGTTTTCAGAGGAGATTTCTCACCAGTAGCCATGTTCCTCAGCGAGGCATATCGAAGGACCAGGGGCCGTATAATGGTAAAGTTGACGTCAGACGCCGTCAGCTGTTCCCAGGAGAGAGCAGTATCCAGTGATTCAGTCACATCTTTGCGAATGTGCACGATTAGGGGCCATATCTTGACTTTGGAGATGGATTCTGCCGTCGGAGCAAGCAATGGTCGTCGTTCTTCTGGATCTCCAGACATTATAGACAGCTGGAGATGATCAACGAGCTGCTAGAGAGTGTGTCGTGGATGCGTGCAGCTTGGTCGAGGTTGAAAAGGTGACGTCCAGCATAGCCGCCAACCACAGACAACAACAACACTCAGCAATAGTGTTAGTACGAATAATCTAAACTAGAGTCAGACAGAGGCCGTCGTGGTCGTCTCCCAAACTTGGACCCGACGTCGCCGGCGTGTTGACCATGGCGAACGTGCTGGGACTCGTCTTTGCATCGTTATTTGTCTCCTCGAGCTTTGCAATCGACTTGCAACAAGGACTCGGCAACTCTTCACAGGTCACATCGGGGGCGTCATGGGACACCTCGTCGGTCTACGTATGTCTTGTAGTTTTGCAAGGAAAAGAGCGCTATGCTGACTCGTTTTGGTATAATATAGAGCTTATCGAGCTCCCTAAGTACGTTTGGATGCCCCGAAGCTGTTGCAAGCTCTCCGGCTGACACTTGGCCGCAGTACCAAAGGAAGAATGCCCACCGTGCTTCAACTGTCTACTTCCGAGGTTCAAATGTGGAAATGTACGTGGTGTATAGCAATGAAATGCTCAGTTGCTAAAGGAACACACCCAGTATGGCGTCTGCAACGAGTATGATGGCCAATGTCGCTGCCCCGAAGGATGGAGTGGAAACGACTGCCTTACCCCGCAATGTGGATCCCTTGCAGATGGATCTAAGCGACGCCCGCGACCTCCGAATAAGGAGTGCGAGTGCGACGAGGGCTGGGGAGGTATCAACTGCAATGGTAAGCGCAATAGAAATCGTCTCTCAATCCTTCTCATACATTGAAGTCTGTCAAACGGACGATGCATGCTCAAATTTCCCGATCGCGGGTATGGAGCACCTCATGCAAGCAACCGACCAGTCAGACGCGCCAGTCAAGAACATGACGTGCTATAAAGGAGGTGTCAACGTGCGCAACCAGCATCAGATGTGCAACGTGACCAGTGAGTTACCACATGCTGCGCAGCAAACCTCGCTCAACTTGACCCGTAGACAAGAACATTGTCGATGCCTTGCCTGGGCGCCCACCGCAGGTCACATTTAGTTGCAATGCCGCCAATGAGACGTGCGCCTTTCAGTTCTGGATCGGCAAAGTGGAGTCGTTTTACTGCGGACTCGAGAAGTGCACGTCAGATATTGAGTACGGCTACAACAAGAACACTACATTTGCAAATTGCGAGAAGATCAAGTGTAGCTGCATTCCTGGCCGAATGCTCTGTGGAGAGGCCGGGAGCGTTAGTGAGTCTTGAATCCGCCTTGATACTTCGTCATACTGACCCATTTACAGATATTGACGACTTTTTGGACCAAGAGATTAAAGGTCCTGCGAAATTCAGTTGCAAGAGCGAATCCAATGGGTCCAACGGGTCCAAGGGATCCAGCTGCAGGTTTGAAGAGCCAGCCATGAATGAGCTCATCAACGACGTCTTTGGAGATCAGTACATCACCCTCGACTGCTTTGGAGGTGAATGTCTGCATTACACGCAAGTTCCAGGCTACGTCGTGAGCTGGTTTTCTTCTTGAACCTTTGTCCTTGCTCACCATCTGAGTAGGCCCCTCCCAAGCCCGATTACACGATCTGGGTCGCACTTTCCTGTGCAGGAGCCGCAGCGGTATTCTTATGTGCTGTCGGATGTGAGTAAACAGGAACCAAGTCCCCGTCGCCTGATGCTTGATTAGTGTTCTGGTATGCTGGTAGGACCAACATCAGCGAAGGGTTCTCTGGTATTCGTTTGCCAGAGGAAGAGGCAGCACGCTTGATGACCGAGCACGTGCCTGCTCAGCTCCACTTCTCTGACATCTCTTATACCATCCCGAGTGGCAAGACGGTTCTTTCTGGAGTGTCCGGCACTGTCAAGTCTGGTCAAATCATGGCGATCATGGGCCCTTCTGGAGCCGGAAAGTCGACTCTTCTCGATATTCTCGCTAGACGGCTTAAGCGGGGTACCGTCCAAGGTAACACCCTTGTCAACGGACGAAATGTCAACGATTCAGAGTTCAAGAAGGTGGTCGGCTTCGTGGATCAAGAAGATTTACTCATGAGCACGCTGACTGTCTATGAAACGGTCCTTTACTCCGCTCTCCTTCGTCTTCCTCGGGAGATGAGCCTGGAGGCGAAGAAGTTCAGGACGTTGGAGACCATGCACGAACTCGGTATTCTTGGTATCAAGGACTCGAGGATTGGAGATTCAGGTACGATTGATTCACGACTCTGTGTTGGATGCTTAATGGCATTGCAGGTAAACGATCCATCTCAGGTGGTGAGAAGCGTCGAGTGTCAATCGCTTGCGAACTGGTTACTAGCCCGTCTATTCTCTTCCTTGACGAGCCTACCTCCGGTGCGAACCTACATACCCTGCCTCTACAAGCGACTGATAGCTGGTACAGGCTTGGATGCATACAATGCATATAATGTCGTCGAGAGTTTGGTTACTCTAGCTCGCGACTACAACCGAACCGTCGTTTTCACGATTCACCAGCCTCGCAGCAACATTGTCGCCCTGTTTGACCAATTGGTGCTCCTTGCCAAGGGTCAGGTCATCTACTCTGGGCCGTTTGCCAAATGCCAGTCGTACTTCCAGAGCATTGGCTTCGCATGTCCACCTGGGTTTAACATTGCGGACTATCTGAGTGAGTATCTAATTCATTTATGAGCTCGGGTCTAACCTGTCTTAGTTGATCTCACTATGACCGCGTCCTCGGAGGTTTTAGGTTCTGAAAGTGCTACAAGACCCGCTAGTAGCAATCATTCTACACACGAAGTACCAACGGGTGATCAAGAGCATGCCATTCGCCACTCCGATAATCACCTTGTAGTACCTGGCAGCACGAGCTCTCCGAGCAGTGCGGATCAGGACGATGTCGAACTACGGGCGCGTCGTAAGACGCTGCTCGCTCAAAGCGCCGATTTTTTCAAGCGGGCATTTGGAGAGACGGCAAACGGATCATCAACCGCGGCACAAAAGGCACCTCAGGAAGTTCATCTGGAGACATTAGTCAAGGCATATGCCGAGAGCGACGTCTCCAAAGGTGTTCGACAGGAGATTGATGCTCTCAAGACTTCGAATACTGTCGACTCTGCTGATCAGACGCGCGATGTTGCCGAAGAAAGCAATATGCTCCGAGGCCGGCGACGCGCAAGCTGGCTCACGCAGTTCCGCATCCTTAGCGGTCGAGCATTCAAGAACCTCTATCGCAACCCGCTCTTGCTGACAGCACACTATGCGGCTGCTATCGCTATTGCATGTCTGTGCATTACTCCATACATAGTCGGGTACTGACTTCAGTTCTTTAGTGATTTGTGGCCTGCTCATCCATCATGTGCACAACGACATCTCTGGTTTCCAGAACCGACTCGGCTTCTTCTTCTTTACTCTGGCGCTCTTTGGGTTCTCGTGTCTCTCCAGCATCACGCTTTTCGCCAATGAGAGAATTCTGTTTATGCGTGAGAGGTATATGTCTTCCTGAGGCATCTTCATGTTCTCACCATACTTTAGAGCGAACGGCTACTACTCTTCGGGAACCTACTTTACCTCCAAGGTTGGCTGAATGAGATTACCTTGGCCATCACTCACACATCAATAGGTTCTTTTCGATGTGGTTCCGCTTCGGGTTGTCCCAGCACTGGTGTATGGAAGTATTGTCTATGGTCTCGTCGGTCTTGTTCCAACGCTCGCTGGCTTCTGGAAGTTCCTCCTGGCACTCGTCCTCTTCAACCTCACGGCTGCCAGTGTCATTCTTTTCGTGTCGATTGCAATCGCCGAGACTGCTGTCGCTGGCCTCGTCGGCACTTTGATCATGCTGCAGAAGTGAGTCGCATTCTTGCATAAGTATTGTTTACTGAGACCATACAGCCTCCTCTTTGCAGGCCTGCTGGTGAATCGAGATACAATTTCACCATGGCTCGATTGGTTGCACGTTCTCTCATTCTTCCACGCAGCATACGAGGCGATGGCCGTCAACGAGCTCCGCTATCTGCAGCTCAAAGAGGTTAAATTTGGCGTCGAACTTGATGTGGCTGCTGCTGCAATTCTCTCAACGTTTGGTTTCCGAGCCTCTGTACGTTTTCTGACGAGCGCTCTATGCACAATCGCTAACCCGCTCTCTAGGCATACTGGTGGCCTGACATCGCTACGCTAGCAATCATGTGCACGGTCTTCTTAATAGTGAGCTGGATCTGGCTTCATTTCTTCGTAAAGGAGAAGCGGTGAGCTTGGCATTCGTGGATGTGGTTTGGTCACGAAGAATGGGACTATCTAATCATTATGAAACTATATACGAGGTTTACCTACGTCTGGCTTGCCAATGAGCTCTGTTAGCGCTTCGTCTTTGGACTCTTGTAGTCGCTTGACCTCGTCAATCTCAAACTGAAGCCGTTCCAATAGGCGCTCGTGTTCCCCGAGTGCGTACCTGCGAGCTGATCAGACAGAGACAGACAAAATCACAATCACTGACCGATATTTTGCCTTCACAATTAGATAGCGTACTTTGGAAGGTGTGCAATCGGTGCCGATGACGAATCCAGTGTTTGGATCAACATCCTTTGGAGAAATCTCGTAATCCGACTCGTCATCGTCGCTCATTTCTACATGCGCTCTTGTCGCTGCCTCTTCCGTCTTGATAGCCACAGCTGCACCCCCAACGCCGCCTTTGCTCTTCCTGCTCGGCCTTTTCTTTCCTTTTGCACCACTTGGACCCCATGTATCGTCTTCTGTGCCAATCCCACCCATGTCGTCCCCTCCTTCGTCGTCGAGGCCACTGTCGAGTGCACCCGGTGGAAGCTCGTCGTCTTGGTCGGATTCGTCTTCCGCCTTGGCACCTCTTTTACGCTTTTTGGACGCAACGGACGCTGCAGGTCCGTGGCCCTTGTTTGGAACAGGAGGCTCGATACCGTGGACAACCCGCATGTGCTTTGTGAGAGCATCCGAACGCGTAAACGACTTGTCACACTCTGCACCGTATTGTGTGTGAGTGCTTTAAACGACTTGAGCAACGGAAACGCACCAGGTAGTTTACAGGTAAACGGCCGTTCACCTGTATGCGATCGGATGTGGCCTATGAGCGCGAAACGAGACGTCCGAGTCACTGCGTATAGCTGGCATCCTTCCCACATGCATTTATAAGTCGATTTGGACGTGCCAACGTGCTCTATAATATATTAGCCAATTCTCAGGGGATGAATTTGGGTGAGTACCTTTATGGATATGCCCGACCAAGTCTTCCAGTCTCCCAAAGAGTTGCCCACATCCACTCCATCTGCATGCACTTTCTGAAGATGCTGCTGGGCCTCCAGCACCATCAGCAGCAGCTCCGGTGCCTTCGTCGTTTGCTGCCTAGACAGTTTGTGGATATTATCATCTCTCTGTATGTAGAATTTATTTCCACTTTACCTGATGTTGAAGAGAGAGCTGGTTTTGATGGTGTAAGAGCAAATCTGGGTGGATGTGTGACGCGAGTTCGGCGTCGCTGTCCGAGTCGCTGTCTGGAGGAGGTGCAGCAACGCTCGTTGTTGTGCTCAGAAGCGATGGTGCTTGCGAGAGCGCCGTGGCAGCAGGCATTGTTCACTGCGTCGAATTTCGTCGGGTCCAAACTACGGCTTGGACCTGGCCCCTGCTGCATCCACCAAACTACACCTTTCCTTTTGCGCGCAGGGGATATATTTATCAAATGCTCTCATCTCGCTCGTCTCGTATTTTACATTTGACGCGCCAAAAGCGCGTTTTCGTCCCGACTGCTTCGAGACAATGCCTGGACGCAAGCCAGAACGCTGCACGGTGCAACTATAGAGCCATTTCAACTTCTCAAGTACTTTACTCAGGACATAATAAAGCAGGTGATAGTCATTCCGGTGTGATGTTTGCTGACCTGGACGCAGTGGTCAAAGATTCGTCATAACAAAGCTATTCAAGATAGCAAAAAGAACGTGCTCTACTCTCGACTTGCCAAGGTATGCTGTCCATCACACTTTGGCCTTGCTAATTCTGGATAGGATATTCTTATCGCCGCTACAGGTAACTCTCACCCTTATTGATGTCAGATTACTTAGAATTTGTTAGTCGGGGGCTCTGCAGACCCTACAACTAATTTGCAACTGGCGACGATGATCAAGAGAGTCAAGAGCTTGGGTCTGCCGAAAGCCAATCTCGAAAGGGCATTAGCAAAGGTATGAGTTGCGAACAGACATATAACAATTTCAACGGAACTAGGCAGCAGGAAGTGGTGAAGCAACGGGCCAAGAAATCGTCTACGAGATCATGACTAGTGATCGAATAGGAGTACTAGCGTTCGTTCGAAACCCTTCAACGACCTCGTCTCATCTCATTTCAGAGCATTCGTCACGGACAACCCTGCACGAGCGAAGCAATCTATCAACAAGATTGTCAAGGAGAATGAGTGAGTGTGGTTATGACTTAGGGCTTTTATTGACATATTACAGGGCACGCTTTACACCGACTGCATATCTCTTCAACAAGAAAGCAGTCGTCTGCGTGTCCGTTCCTAAAGCCGAGGCGGCCCAGAAGATGGAGCTACTATGGGATCTCGCCATCGAGCTTGGAGCAGAAGACATTCAAGAGCTTACCGAGGATGAACCATCGAGTGCCGAGACCAACGACGAGGTGGAGATAGAGGTTAGTTCCCTGTACCTGCAACACCTTTTTTATACCCATGTCTCTAGATCATCGCACCACCTGATTCTCTTTCGAATGTCACCAAGACGCTCAGTCAACCGCCGCATTCGTTCAAGATTACCGAGTCTGAGTTTCAATGGCGACCCGCAGATCCAGAGTCGGCCAAGGCAGGAGCAGAAGAGATGAGCGAGGAATCGAGAAAAGCGTTGAGCAACTTGGTAGAAGAGCTAGAGGAGAATCCCGAGTGCGTGGGCGTGTGGTGTAGCATTGACTGATTTTGTATGGAGATGCACTTCCCAACTCACGTTGCTTGGATAGTGAGTCTACTTTAGAATTGGGCTCCACTATCTCCGAGGACGAGTGAACTGGAGGCTCGGCTGACATCAGCTGCCCCTAGGAGCCGGCCCCACCCCGACGTCACGCCTCGAGGGCGCATAAAGGAGGCTTGCATGTTCATGATCTAGACGAGTAACAGTGTGATATCTCTGTACTCTTGACTATGCCAGCTGCGACGTTTTTCTATCTCCTATTGGGTCTCGTCGCCGCTGCAGAGACTGGCCTGCTTGGCTATCTCGTCCACGAATTTGAGGATAATGGATATCCGGCTGGAAGAGGATCGAATGGAACACCGAATCAGATGCGAGTATTGTACGTCGTGACATTTCTAACTGGAAATACACTGACCAACAATGAAAGGATTATACTGCTGCTGTTTACTGCCTCATGGACAACCCTCTTTGCATTTGTATTCTTCTGCTTTGTCGCCCGTGGAACCTTTGCTGCACTCGCTGGACTTGGTACTTCACTGCTTTGGCTGGCTGTTACCATTGTCCTCTGGGTGAGTACTAACGTTTGTATTCCAAGCTATTCCTGACGTCTCTAGGCTGTCTCGACTACCTTTTTCCATCGCATCCGCATTGGCGGAGAATGCGAGGGTGAACCGACTATCTCTCTGTGAGTACCCGTATGATCTGAATGGACATGTTCTCATTTGCGTATAGATGCCGACAACTTGAGACCGTCGAGGCTCTCGGATGGACTGCTCTTGGGCTTGCTGGGCTCACGCTCATTGCAACCTTTTTCTCCTGGAGAAGCTACAGATCTTACGTACGTCTATTCTCGACGTCCTCTGGTCGATTCTGACTTTCCCCTTTCAGCGTCGTGGTGGCTACCGAGTGTAAATGCCGTCCGGAGCGGATGATACCCTATAAAATGTATCTAAATTGTATGAAATAGTTGCTAATCTTCTACTCCGATGGGCATGGTCGCCAATGAGCGCTATCAATAAAGGGCGTAATCACCTTTGGCTTGTTTGTTCCTTCGACCTGATCTCTGCCACCACCAGCCAACTCTTCCTTCTGTCGACAATGCCATACGAACCACAATCGATCGATGAAACTGCGATCAACACCATCCGCACGCTCGCTGCGGACGTAGTCGCGGGTGCAAACTCTGGCCACCCAGGTAAGCAATCGTGTACAGTGGCGACAATGGCTGATATACCATGTCTTTGTCACACCCAGGTGCTCCCATGGGTCTCGCTCCTGCAGCCCATATCCTCTGGACAAGGTAGCGTAGTTGCTTTGGGGCTCGCGGACTCCCGGCCCGTATTCGGCAATGCGTCCGCTCATGCATACCCAGGTTCCTCAACGCAAACCCAAAAAACTCGAAATGGTATAACCGCGATCGATTCGTGCTTTCAAATGGGTGCGTCCCCTTACTTTCCGTGCTTCGTGAAGGAGATCTCATGCTTTTGGTTGTAGACATGCGTATGTATTTCATCATAAGAAAGGATAAGCATCACTTATGAGAGAATAGCTGCGCCCTGCAGTACATCATGCTCCATCTCCTCGGATACAAGCTCTCGATGGACGACCTCAAGGCGTTCCGTCAGGTCGATTCGTTGACACCTGGTCACCCTGAGTTTCACCATACCGACGGTATCGAAGTCACCACTGGTCCTCTCGGTCAAGGATTTGCCAATGCCGTCGGACTTGCAATTGGTCAGGCCCATATGGCTGCCGTTTACAACAAGCCCGGGTTCGACGTTATCAGCAACCATACATACAGTAAGAATCGATGAAATTGGACTACTTCCCCTGACCCGTCTCAGTGTTCACGGGTGATGGGTGCTTGATGGAAGGTGTGGCTAGCGAAGCTGCGTCCCTTGCTGGTCACCTGCAGCTCGGAAATCTAATTGCGGTAAGCATTTTCACATGTACTCTTGTCTTGGTATTGATGAAATACAGATATACGACGACAACCGTTGAGTGGACAATCGTCGGAGGAATCGATTTGCTAATGTAGCTTTCAGACATTTCCATCGATGGTGATACTGCATGTGCATTCACCGAAAACGTCGAGCAACGTTTCCTCTCGTACGGGTGGCAAGTCCTTCACGTCGACAAGGGTGACACCGATCTCGCTGCGATTTCGGATGCCATCGAAGAGGCCCAAAAGGAGAAGAACAAGCCTACGATTATTCGACTTCGAACCATTATCGGATACGGCTCGAAGCAGCAAGGCACTCATGGCGTTCACGGAAGCCGTGCGTACTTTGATCCTACTTCATCTACTTTCTAATCCGTTCATTTAGCTCTCAAGGCGGACGATATTGAGCAGCTCAAGACCAAGTTTGGATTCGACCCCAAGCAAAAATACTTTGTTCCCGAGGAAGTCTACAATGTCTACCACGCCGCCGCCCAGCGTGGTGCCGCTCTTGAGCAAGAGTGGGAGAAGCTTTTGGGAGAATACTGCCAAAAGTATCCCAACGAGCATGCCGAGCTCACGCGCCGTATCAAGGGCGATCTTCCAGAGGGATGGGAGAAGGCTCTCCCGGTGTACAAGCCCGGAGACTCTGCCGTGGCATCGCGCAAACTCTCCGAGACTGTCCTCACAAAACTCACTCCAGTTCTTCCCGAGCTCATGGGAGGTTCGGCGGATTTGACCGGTAGCAACTTGACCAAGGTCCCCAAGTCGGTCGACTTCCAGCCTGAAAGCACTGGACTCGGGACTTACAAGGGTATCTACATTCGCTATGGTGTCCGTGAGCACGGTATGGGTGCGATCATGAATGGTCTCTCAGCATATGGTGGTATCATTCCCTTCGGTGGCACTTTCCTCGTACGTCGTCCTCCTTTCCGGGTCACAAAAAACTAACATTGTTCAGAACTTTGTCAGCTACGCCGCTGGTGCCGTCCGTCTTTCTGCCCTCAGTGGTCATCAGGTCATCTGGGTGGCGACCCACGACTCGATTGGTTTGGGTGAAGACGGACCGACACATCAGCCTATTGAGACTGCAGCTCACTTCCGTGCCATGCCAAACTGCCACTTCTGGCGACCAGCAGACGGCAACGAGACGTCTGCATCTTACCTTGTTGCTCTCAAGTCCAAGACGACGCCATCGATCATCTCGCTCTCTCGCCAGAACCTGCCTCAGCTCGAAAACTCGACGATCGAACATGCGGTCAAGGGCGGATATGTCCTGCACGAGGTTGAAGGCGAGGCACTCACGATTGTAAGCACGGGAAGCGAGGTGGCGATTGCGGTCGAGGCGGCTGGGCTCTTGGAAAAGGAGGGTATCAAGACCCGTATCGTCAGTTTGCCTTGCTGGAGGGTGTTTGATGCACAGCCCGAAGAGTACAAGTTGTCCGTCTTTAGGAGTGGTGCGCCAATTCTTTCGGTCGAGGCCTACTCGGTACGTGCACTATGAGGGTTTAGGGTTTTATACTAACCGTGTTGGTAGACGTATGGATGGGAGCGATATTCGCACGAGCAGTTTGGTCTCCCAGCGTGGGGTGCCTCTGGACCGTATCAAAAGGTGTACGAGAAGTTTGGGCTCACTGGTACTAGTACGTCTACTTGTTCCTATCCTCGAGGGTGTGAGCTGATGCGTGTGCGGCAGACATTGCGGCGGTTGGCAAAAAGGTTGTCGACTTTTACAAGAAGAGGGGTGGTGAGGTTGTGTCTCCACTCCTCAAGGCGCTCTAGATTACTACAGAAGACGATGGCACCCATAGAGGTGTGGAGAGTGTACGCTGGCTGAAATAGAACGAAAGTTTTTGTCGAGCACTTGGGGGTTGACTCGGATGAAGATGTGAGGGTGAGAGATATTTGTCTTGGAGTGGTATTTGGTTCAAGGGGGGTGCCACTTGCCTCCGCTCACACTTGGACCCGACCACGTCTGCTCGATCCGAGTTCGGGGACCCTCTAAGCTGATCCAGCTGCTTAGAACTAATTCCCAGAAACATGTAAGAGCAGATATTGGTCGTGTCTTGTCCACAGGTGGTAGTATCGTCTCTTGGGACCTGTTTCCATGGTTGCGTCCTCCATCACTAATCATGGATATCCTCAGAGGATTCTTGAGATACCTACGGGCCTTTTTTGTGGCTCAAGCGCCGCACGCTTGACACTGGCAAGCCAGATTTTGACGCTGTCGGCGGCTGGAATGCAAAGAGCACAGAAACCGTTGCATCGCTTCTCTGTGGAGAGCGATGATGTATTCCCAGCTGAGACTTACAAGTGCGATTGTCGCCTGTACATTTTCTGCGCACACCATCGACCCAAGGGTAGTCCGGAGCATTGAGGGCGCCTTTTTGGGTGTTTTTGCATCGATAGATTGGCCTTCCGTGCCCTTGAGCCTTGTGGGACCATGGTACCCTGCATCCGATTGCACCACATGGCATGATGGTTCGTGGGTCTGGTATGATTCTATTTGAAGCGCCCCCAGAGGTTCATCTTGTTTGCGTAGAATTGCACATGTCAAAGTCGTCCAAGACAGATTGCTTGACGAGGTCCTTGATTTCTTGGTGCAGACGTTCTATCTTGTAATAAACTGTCCAGTGGTGAACCTTATGCGTCCTCGTGCCGTCGTTTGCGATGGCTTCTCGGATTTTCTCTGCAATCGCTAGCACCGTGATTATCCATGTTCAGTTGCGTCGGTTCTACCTGTGTGAAACTCAGCTCATGAAGTACCTCTCGCAGCCAGATGATCACTTGGTATGCAGACGTGGTAGCTACAAACTCAGCTTCGGTAGATGAAGCGACAACCATAGGGTTTCCTCGACTTCCATGCAACCGGACCTCCACACATCTTGACAACGTAGCCCGAAATCGATCGGCGCAAATCTCTCGTCGGTAAAATGAGATTTGCCTCCTGGCACCCACCGCTCAGTGATGGTTGTGGTGTTGACCTATGGTGAACTGAGACGACTCATGGCTAGTTGGGAATAGGCAATGGAGTGTAGTGAGACAGCGTGGCGGGTGACGGTACAAACGGTGGATTGCCATGGAGTGTTGGTTCAGGACCTGCACTCTGCCCTGGCTTGCGATGGATTGCCATGTTTGTATAATATGTTCGTCATGGAGTGTTCTAGGGTGGCATGGCAATCATATGTACTTGTGGCAGTGGGTCTCAAGCAGCCGTACACGCACAGAAAGCATGCCATGGCTCCATATAACTCTTCATACCACCTTCAGAGTTACTTTCTTCGGCTTGCCTTGTATTCTAGATTGAGCTTCAGTTGTGCGTTGATCTTCTCCCATGTCATCTCGCTATTGACAAAGATTTCTGCCTGGAGGAAGTCCTCTTCGGTCTCGAATGGCCAATGCAGTGGCTTTGACTCGGTTTGTTGATATGAAGGACGAGATTCTTCCAATGATGCAAGTGGGTGAGAGATGACATATACCCTGTAAGAGTCTAGCTCTTTAGGGAGGCTTGTAGTATATACAATGCCATCTATTGCCTCGTCGTGATCACAAACGGAATTTGGTGTATTTGGGTCATCAAATTGATTAATTTCGGGCTCAAAAGAGGGAGGAAAGTCAGGTTCAGGGTGCAAATGAGGGGATTGAATGGGTATGTCGATTGCGGCATGTTCAGGGCCTATATTGTATAACATTTCGGGATCAAGATTGCCTTCAAATGCTTTGAAATGTCAGAAGGCAGTGATATAGTATGTAAAGAGACGCACAAATCGCTGTTCTTGAGCCCTCTTGTTCCTCTCTGTAGCCATCGTCCTCAGAGTCGCTGCCTTGGTCATACAATTCATCCTCTGAGTCTATATCCAGCCCAATCGGAATTCGTGAGTAGGGTGAGGAGATTATGGGTTGTCGAAGGCGTTCGGGTGAATGAAAGGATGAGGTTCTGGGTGGATCGAAGGGTACTCTGTACGCCGATTTGACGTGACGTTGAAAACAGATGACGCGGACATGTCGACTGAGGAGTTGATAGCACGTTGAAGATAGATGGATTCGCGACGAACCTGTTGTGCATCCAAGGACACTGCTACCCAGACCTTACAGCCATTGACAATTCGCTGTTTGGGTTGAGAGGGTGCTGGCTCGTTGTCTTTAGAATCTGAAGAATCCATTTAGATACATTCAAGTACATACACTGTTTACGATGACAGGTCAACTCGCGAACTGCAATCGTGGCGAGTCGTTTGCCTTTGGGTGATTTGGGCTTATGATCGAGAAGCGTTTGTATAGATATTTGACACATTCCTCGTCCTTCTAACAACAGGTATAGTGTTTGGTCTAACGAACACACTGGAAATTAGCCCATTCGGTGTCGTCGATCAACTGAATGAGGAACTCACTGCCACTCGCTGGCATTCTATAGAACACATCCTATTCATGCACGCACCAAATGCCTCCTCCTCGACTCCAAATCCTTATACATGCCTTGGACCCCGTTACCCGGGTTGTTTCCTCGTTGGTCCGTACACAGTCGGCACTATTTGCCCACCAGCGTATTTGTATTCCAAAGCGCTTGTAATTTTAGGTGGTTGCTTATGTGATTCATTACACCATCTACAATCTGCATCGTAAAAGTGTTTCAGAAAGTGCTTCCCTTCCATCCTACTTTCGTTTACGAGAAGGCTTGTCGGTCTCAAAATCCCATTTCTTTTGGATAGCCTCCACAATGTGATCCGAATCCTGAAAATGCGTCCAGTATCAAAACAATTTTAGCAAGTAGGCTCACCATGCGGAATGTGAACCACCGTCGCGGAACTTTGTTGATAGCTAGCTCGAGCAATTCTTTGCGCCTGGCTGACCCCAGAGGTTCCCATACCGGTTCATCCGGTACCAAAAGGGCAATCAGATCACGCCTAGATATTTTCCCTGCATCAAGTTGAGTCTTTGCCAACTTCGCTGTAATGGAGACCAAACTGGCAGACTTGAGCTGTTCAAACTCTTCTGAGTTTAGGGGAAGCAATGGGCCATATTGTGCGTGTTCAAACTGGAGAAATAATATTGCCAATTGTCAAGTACAAAGAAAGGGACACACCAATGTGATATCGCCTGAGGAAATATCAAGGGTATTGCTCTGCTCAGCCCGCAGTAAAGTCTGTCCCCATGGCGCCTTTGCAGAGATGGTCAGCCATTGTATTGCACGTGGGTTCTTACACGCACATAATGGTCGACTTGTAACAGGTGGTGAGACATGCGCTCGTGATACCCCTGCAGAGGTGATCAGCAATTTGCTTCACTTGACTCTGAAAGTGCACCTCAATGCCAAAGAAATCGAGGGGTAGGGTACCTGTGCCAAAGTACAAGGGTGAGGTCTGCCCATCGAAGAACCAGTTGTAGTAGTCCACCGGGGCAAATGCCTGGCTACCTAAGTCTAAATCCACTCTCGCTTGGATTGATGCGCGTTGATTCAACGGAACTAAATCTGATGCTCTGGTGAGCGCATGGGAATATATCCGACTGCACGTAGATGTACGATCACTGTAAGTGGTGAGACTGTGTCATAAGAAACAGGGATTTCACAAACATGATGGCGTTCATTGTGTTGATCATGGCTACTTTTGTATCCTCCAGAGCCGAATGGTGAGATTCTATCTGTAGCTATACCGCTCTTAGCCAAGCTAGAGGCGAAGTGTAACGTACTTGTAGTTTGGTTTCATACCACTCTTGAAGTTTCCTCGCTAATTCACGCTGATTTTGCACACTTAGGCTTTATTCAAGTTCTTCTGGCTCTGCTCATCTCCTCTCAGTGACTGGCAAATACTTACGGATCAATGGCATTTTCCATTCCCAGGGCCAGCGCCACTCTTTGTCAAACCACTCTTCCAGCTCGTTCTTTGATGCCAATAGCTTTGTATACTTGTCTTCAAGTGCCGTGTGTGCGTCATGAGGTGCCTGTGTTAGTTCAGAACGAACTAACAACTCCTGGATAATCCTTGAGTCGCAATTTTGGCAAATCAGGCTGTTTCACCATTGTCTCTATCACAGCACGCTCGGGTATATCTGGATTCAGATCGGAGCGAGCCTCGATTTCTACGCGCATGAGGCATGATCCTTGAGGTGACAAGGTAGGTCTCCCACCTTGTTCAAATGCAGTGACGCGTACCTTTGAGTACTCTCTATCTCCAAACTCGGAGTGCGACTTGTGCTTTTCGACCAATTTGCGCAGACTATCGACACTTATCTCCGTTTAATAGATGGCCCTCATATACACCATTATCGACGTACAACTCTTGCTCGAGTCTTCCTCTGGACATTCATCTGTCAGCTTCAATATGGATCTCGATGGAACCAGGTGTACCGTTCATGCATGAGTTCGTGAGCGAGTACCAAATCGGTATCTTGAGCCTTTATTAACTCTATAGTGCTCCCAATCTCTGGCCAACGGGTATTCATGGTCGCGGTACAAGTTCAACCGAGTCGTCACCCTCTTCCATGCGACCTCCTGCAAGAGCGTGAACATTGTCGCATTGCATTCTGTCACGGTGCCTCGGTCATGTATTACGGCTGGCAAACAAACCATACAATTCGTTCTCCCACCACATCCCACAAAATACGTTCTTGTCCACGGTATTTCCTCGTTCTTTTCCAGAATGTTCTTGACTTATACAGATAGAAGATGGAGTATACCTCTCGTCCAGATAGGGCCTGCAGCATCGCGCGCTTGCCCACAGAGCTCCTCGTAGCCACGTTCAAGCTACAAATAGAACCCGTTGATACCAGGGTTCTCCCTTGGCTAAACCCACGAGGTCAACGACACGGTCCAGAAACCGTCGCCAGTGTTTGTCGGCGCTGGAGACAAATCGCGCTGGATATTCCATATATATGGAGCCATCTTTACATCTCGGATGCGTGGTCCACTGAAAAGCTGAAATCTTACTGGCAACAAATGCGCATTCGCTACGCTGGATGCGCCCTCAACGTTACCGTGATCGACGTCAACGTTCCTATCATCGAAGAGGAGCTGCCCTTGAGCTTTGTCAGTACTCTAAACACCGTGACTCGCCTTGCACATCTTCGCATCGTCATGGCAGACACTAAAGCTGCTGCGTGGGTGTATACCCTGTTTCAACATCTCACAGTGAAGCCCACGAGTTTCACCGTACAGACACCCTTTTTTCCGTGTAATCAAATGGATCAAGTGGCTTCATGTTCATCCACGGTCAGATTCTGGGGAGGCCTTCTAGTCCCCCTTGATCAAGTCTTTACCAGCTCCTGTATGAGCCAACTGACGGACCTTACGTTGGACGGAGTCGTTTCCATGATAAATTGCGCGCCTCAAACGTACCCCTTGCCACAAATGGAGGCATTACGACGCATTAGAATCAAGCAACCGCAGGAGCATGAAATGGCACCGTTCATCATCGAGGATCTATTTAGTCTACCAAAGCTCGAAGAATTACACCTCCACGCAGCGTTTAGCGACAATTGGACCATTACGGAGGGCAACCCAGCGACACCTGATGCGCCGTTGCGTAGCTTGTATATTTCACAATATTTCCCAATCAAGTTTATGTTCGAGAAATACCCTCCCGTTCTCCCCAAACTCGTATCCTTTGGCGTAGAGGAAGTTGAAAAAAACGACCTACTCGCCTTTCTTTCCGCCAACCCTACCATCCTCAACTTTTCCTTACCTTCAAACATCAGTCTACGAGCGGCAGATTGGAAAACCACTCACTTTGACTCTCTCGACGTCCCTCAGGCCCTCAACATCTCTCCATTGCTCCGGAAGCCATTCATATTCTCCAACCTTGCCCGACTTCGACTCACATACAACCCTATACACGCCTCCAAGTATAGCAAGCTCATAGAGAAGCGGTGTAGAGCACAAGGGCCAGGTCGTATCCCTCTACTGGTCATCGAGGTGGGCTTGGACGAGGTGACTAGTGCCCGAGATGTACTTTGTCAACAAGGTGAAGGTGAGAGGGACGTTTGGAAGAGCGAAGACGGGTTACTTTGGTACTTCTTCAATGAATGACGCATGGAAGAGTCACGCAGCGCCCTTGAGAACAAAGGACGACAATGCGACCCGAATTCTAGGAAGAGTTTGTATACTAGTAATACTCATCTATAAAAACAATCTGTGGCGATTTTATAGCAGAAGTCTTCAGTGTTAACATGTCCAGCCAAGCAAGATCCGAGCACCAGTGGCTCAATTATGGTGCGGAGACTGTTGCTCGCGTCTGTAGACGCTAGCGACGGTCCATGCGAGATGCTTCAATCGTATGGAATAATCCCTACGCAGAAAATTTGGGGATGGGATACCTCCTCTCGTTTGCCTAAGCTGGCAAGCGGTGAAGCAATACTTGACGCAAAGATCAAGAGACGTGTTGGAAGTTTGCCTTTGATTAGCAAACAGGTGAATGTACAATGATGGCGGAATAACAACTCTTCATGAGTAGTCAGGCCACGATAGATAGCAAACGTCTCCCTTCCATTTCTTGACCGCGCTCTTTGCATGGCTATTGCGCATCCAGTCTGGTTCAGACCTTTGGTCCTGACCGTTTCGTGAGAGACGCAAGGAAAGAGAGGACAATGGTGGCGTGGACTTCTCCCCCTCGCAAAGTATTCGCGTCTGTACAAGACTCTCAAACTCTTCCTCCGAGAGCGAGTAGGACGCGCAGTCGACATAGAGGTCCTCGAGTGCCTTGAAACCAGCCAACGGACCTCGATGTAGAACTAGTTGCACGGCTCCCGCAGGAATAGACAGTCGGGTCACGCGTGGACAGGCGGCTCCAATAGCCTCACCGTTCACGGCGAGCTTGAGTTCGAGGTCGGTAATGGTAATATGATCCACAAGGAACTTGCAAAGTATCCTCGAGTCGTTTGTTGCTACTACAAGCTTTGTGAGGTGTGGAAATCGAAGGGTGGGGAAGAGCCGACAGAGTTCTGTGAAGCCAAGATGGTCTGTAATCTCCAAGGTATGTAAAGGATATATAAAGCTTTTGTTTGGCATTCTGGACCAGTCTACCCAGTCGCTGTACACTGAACCCTCCATGACCAAGCTGGTCAAATGCGGACACGTGCGGACCAAGACACCCACAGGCAGCGACGCAGGGGTTTGTGCCTGATTTAGTCTCCGTCGTTGTGTGACTGATTTCAGGGATGAAAATTTCCGAGGAAACGAGTTCAGACCCAGAGTCGTATCCACCAGATGGAGCTCTTCCACGAGCTCAAAGTTCTTGCCGGTCATCGTGCACCTGAAAGGTGATTTCCCACTGTTCGATTCGCTGAGCCTTAGATCGGGTGGTCGTGTGTCGGGCTCAACCCCGTGGTAGATTTCGAGGCGGCGAGGAGGCGTAGGAAGAAAGTCAATGAATAGACTCGGTATGTAGTTCACTGAGTGCTGGGAGAGATAAAAGGAGATGGTGTCCACTTTGACGGCCTTATTGATGAAGAAAAGTTCGAAAACACTCCCAGACTCTGCCGACATCTGGCGCCAGCGATCCCGAACGACAATGTTGAGCACTAGTCCGGAAGCTCGTTTGAGCATCGTCATCACATAGGACGTGAGAACGCGGAGTGGCCAATAGAGACGATAGTCGATGGTCGTCCAAACGTCGCAGAGATTGAGCATGATTTGTCGGAAACGAGAGCATGTTAATGATATGGACACATTGGGAACCGAGTGACCATGCATCACTCGAGTCCCATCGTCCACGCAGGCGACGCGAAAGATTTCAATCAGAATTTCGGTGGGAAGTCGATAGATGGGAGCGCTGATTGCACTCTGCTGCCCATCTTGTTGTCTGTTCATCCGAAAGAGGAGTGGGGTTGGGTCCAAGGTAAGGTGGTTGGACAAGCCGAGGAAGACAGCAAAAAGGCGCCGACAAGACGACCATCATCCCGAAGATCTGTCAATCATTCTTGAGTTCTGCCCCTGAGTAGATTTTCGACAGGGTTTGCAGACCTTCAGCCTAACCAGTTAGACGAGACCTAGATTTGCAAATAAACATCATTCACTTGGCTTTCTTTCATCATGACCGCCCACCAGTGAAGGAAGTGCGGTTAGAACTTTTATAAAGGACCAATGTACAACAACAGCGAGTATACAGCATGTTATACATAATCTGGCCACGATAAGTAGCAAACGTCCCCTCCCATCTCTTGACCGCATCCTTTGCATAGGCACTCCGCGTCCAATCCTGTTTCGACTTTTGTTCACTCTGCGGAAGACGCAATGATAGCGAGGATAATTATGGCGTGAGTTCATTCTGCTCGCAAAGCACTCGCATCTCCACGAGATCCTCAAACTCGTCTACGGAAAGCGAGTACGCGGTGCAGTCAGTGTGGAGATCCTTGAGTGCCTTGAAACCGGCCAAAGGACCTCGATGCAGACAGGCGTCAAAGAGTTGGCATCCGGGAAAGTCAAGCCGTCGACGCTATTCTCCTACATTGAGAGTCCTGGAGATAGATATCAATTACTCTCAATCTCGGGTGAGCTTTTAAGACAGGTCGAGTATACGGGTGACCGAAGGAAGTGCAAGTGCGCAGGACACCCCGTGGTACAGCAAGTTTCGGGAGGAGGGCTTGGAGATGCGGGAGATGTGTACTGGGATGTGGCAATCATCATCTCCGGCGGGGCGCTCCAGTCGCTGTATGGAGATGCCTGTTGGAATATTATGACCATGGACCCAGGAGAAGGTGGGAAGTGGCTCCATGGCAATGCGTGAGTGAAATATGGCGGGACACTAGATTCTGCAAACGGTTGTGGATCCCAAACGAACGGTCGTTGATTATTGTCATAGTTTTCTGATTCGTCCTGACTATTGGCGTGGATCATTTCATTCATCATGGCGCGAGGTATCACAACAGCGCTAAGAGTGACAGAAGGAACGGTCAAACTCTCAGAGCCACTCGGCTCTGCCCCTTATTAACAGTTGAAGCCTTTAAGATAGTGAGATATGCTAATGAATCCCAAGCTTATTATAGAAACTACGCTAAAGTTACAATACAAAAGGAGAGCATAGTGGGGAGACGCTAGGGACGCCATAATCCCGCGAGTTTGGATCCGAGATCCAGACTCGTGCGTTTTATTGTTCGGCGCGTGGTTATACGAGTCGTCGGATAGGTCGAAGGCCAATAAGAGAGTGAGAGATCAAAGTATCCAAGAGCGATATCTTGAAGCTGCTTTTTGGTCTCGTCACCCGTGAGCGGTATTCGTACCCCCTGTAGGTGTTCGCATAGAGTGAGATCTCTCGGCTTGTCCGTGGACGAAGGAGAGGAACGCTCATATAGGAAGCGAAGGATACTGACGAGAACCGTCTTAGGCGCTTCGATGACCTTGATAAGCTCCGAGTTTGTAAATAATATAGTGATTGCATCCACGGTTTGGTCAGGTTGGACAGGTGACGGGAGATGAGGAGTGAGATGGACAAAGCGGACATGTGGTAATGATATGATTAGTCTATGAAGATTGGGTGCAGATAGATTTCGACTATGGGAAAGTACTGTCGCTTCCTGGCCCCACCATGTTACGATCTCCAACGTACGGAGCGATGGAAGGTATAAAGGGGTGATCGGGGCGGTGAGTGGCCCAATAGTGAAAGCCTGAAGATTCCAGCAACCTTCAACTTCCTTGGGCTCACCCGAGGCATTTATCTGACCAACTGGCTCCCATTGTCTGCGTGATAGGTTCCAGTAAAAGCAATGCTCGAGGCGTACCTCGTACAGGAATTCGAGACTTGGAATCTTTGGGAGAAAACAGTTGTATAGACAAAGCACCCTGAGTGAGGTGCTAAACGGTTGGAATATACGTGGAAGTTGAGCGTAGTCAAATTTGAGTGCTGTAGGTGTGACCCATCCAACATTTTCTAGCTCGAGCGACTCGAGGAATCGCAGATCGAGGTGGAATATCTTGTCGAGATATAACTTGGCAAGCGCTCTTGCATCGCCATCGAGTTGGTCAATGATTTCGACAAAGCCGAGTGGCATGGCGAGGCGAAACCTCTTATACCTACAGCGCGAGAGATTTCTATGAAGCTCTGTAATCAAGAAGGCAATATCGCTGAGATGCGTCAGAAATCCTTCCGTCCTGAGTTGACGATAGAGGTCAGCACTCGTACCCAATAGCTTGGGCGTAATGAGATCTCGTTGATCTTGAATATTAATGTCTGTGATGAATTGAACTCGATCATAGTATCTGTTGATTCGCAGTATCCACGTCTCAACAACCTGCTCGTCGATGAGAGTGATATAGGCCTTGGCCCATATACTCTCTTGACGTTCTGCTATATCTTTCCACTGTCTACAGACTTGGAGTAGTGTCTCGGGGGTTGCGAATGGCGAACCACTTGCATCTCGTCGCAGGTTATCGACGTAACAGTCAAATATTCGGTTAAGAATGCTTTGGGGAAGTGTGTTAGCATCTAGCGAATAAATAGACGAGAATGGTGCGCCTGAGTCGATTACTTTTGATTTAAAACTTCTTGCTGATGTCGAAAAGTCCGGACTATCGAAAGCAAAGTCGTCGACACCCTGCCCATTGGATGGCAGCACTGGAAGCTCGTCGATTACGCTCAAATCTATAAAAGTTTTTGATAGAGGTTTTGTAAAAGGACGAGCAAGCTGGCCGGGGCGCATTTGCGGACTGACTTGCGGAGTGCCAAGCGTCGCACCGCGTGTAGGAGGAGATTCAAGTGAATGACTAAGAGGTACTGGTGATGCAGTTTGGGATGTGGTGATCATCAAGCTGGCGGGTGATGCGGTCCAGTTGCTGTATGGAGACGCCGTAATAGAACCTAATGGTGTGTGATATTGCGACGCCTGGGACAAATTTGTTATTAAGACATTAGCAGAGGCTGATTAATTGCTCCATGGAGAAGCGTGAGCAATATACTGACATATGGCGAGCCGCCGTATCCTACAGACAGCGACGGGATGGGAGGAGACGATGTTGGGAAAAAACCAAAGAGCTCTGGCTCTTTTCGACGGGGGGTGGGGATGATTTGGCCCATCGAGGCAACGATAACACAAAGCGCACGCAAGGCGCTCGTCAAGCTTGAGAGCCACCCATACCGCTTCTCACTTTACTGACATGTACAATAGGACATCTATCTGAGAAAATTTTGAATTCAAAAAGAATCTGGACTTCGCTTTCAGCCTGCAGTTAATTATGGGCGTCCTTAGAGGCATACTAACAACAGACCGTTAGATGGATTTGTGGACGTATCAACAAACTGTTTAGCGTACTGATGAATAAATATAGCTTAAAGTGGCATAGGGTTCGATTAATTTATATATAATTCAAGACAGAAGGATGTTTCATTCCTATTGAAGAATGTAGGCAGGTTCAAGTTATGACTTGCTGTACAACACAGCTTTATCGAGACGAGACATTCAACTGAATCCCATCGAATTTGCATAAAAACTGTCGATTATCCTACAATATCAGAGGGAAGAAAGACAAAGGTAAACTAAGGTCGCCATAATGCTACCAGCATGGACCCAAAATGCAGGCCCGTCTCTACTATATTTCGTCGTCTGGATCTACGACCCTTCGGATACGTCAAAGACCAATAAGAAAGGGCGAGATTAAAGTACTCTAGACCAATATCTTGGAGCTGTTCGTGAGTCTCTTCACCCGTGAGTGAGACTAGTAGCCTCTTCGGGTGCTCGTACAATGTAAGATGTCTTGGTTTGTCGGCGGATAGACAAAGAGGCAGCCGCTCATATAAGAAGCGGAGGATACCGATGAGAACTGGTCTCGGCGCTTCGATGACCTTGATTTTCTTTGCATTTGCGAAGAATGCGGCGATTGTATCCACGGTTGAGTCGGGTTGGCTAGGCGGCAAGCGTTGAGTGAGAGTCGGTTGAACCTTGACAAGGAACCAATGTACAACAACAGCGAGTATACAGCATGTTATACATAATCTGGCCACGATAAGTAGCAAACGTCCCCCTCCCATCTCTTGACCGCATCCTTTGCATAGGCACTCCGCGTCCAATCCTGTTTCGACTTTTGTTCACTCTGCGGAAGGCGCAACGATAGCGAGGACAATTGTGGCGTAAGCTCATTCTGTTCGCAAAGCACTCGCATCTCCACGAGATCCTCAAACTCGTCTACGGAGAGCGAGTACGCGGTACAGTCAATATGGAGATCCTTGAGTGCCTTGAACCCAGCACCGTCTCCTTGGTATAGAACTAGCTGTACGGCTCCTGATGGAATCGATAGTCGAGCCACGCGCGGACAGACTACCCCAATCGTCTCACCATCCATGACCCAGGGGAGTGTGAGGTCGGTAATAGTAGGATGGCGCGTAAGAAACTCGGAAAGCACTTGGGCGTCGTGGGTTTCGACGGTAAATTTTTGGAGGCGTGGAACTCGAAGGTCGGGAAAGTACATGCAAAAGTCGATGAAGCATTGGTGGTCGGTGATCGTTAGGGTATGTAAAGGGAGTGTGAATTTGTTGTTCGGAAGTCTGGTCCAGTTTACCCACTCCTGGTGCACCCTCCCCTCGAATGTCACCGTCTGCAAGTTTGGGCATCGGCGGAAGACGTAATCACCATGTATAGACGCAGACGATCGCGTCTGGTCTAATCTTCTCCGTTGGGTGAAGGATTTCAAGGATAAAAAGGTGGTAGGTAGCCAATCCAGATATACTGACGTGTCCACAAGGTCGAGCTCTTCGACAAGATCGATATACTTGCAGCTTCTGATTGGGCACATTATTGGTTTTTTCTCGTCCTTTGGCTCCCTGCGAGCTTGATGAAGCGGTCGCGTATCGAATTCGGCTGCGTGGTGAATCTCGAGACGGCGAGGAGGCACTGGGAGATTGTTGAGGAGCACTTCCGGTATGTAGTCTAGTGTATACTGGGAGATGTAGAAGGAGATGGTGTCCACCTTGGTCACCTTGGTGAAGAGCCGTTGGAAGAGGGGGGGCACATTTGGTGAAGAAATAGATCGCCAGCCATCGCGGACGACAATGTTGAGGGCCATTCCACCGGTTCGTTTGAGTATTGTCGTTACATAGGATGTGAGGACGCGGAGTGGCCAGTGGAGACGAAAGTCGATGGTCGTCCAGACGTCGCAGAGTTCAAGGATGATTCGTCGGAAATGAGAGCATGTTAATGATATGGAGACATTTGGGAGAGGGTGGCCATTGACCACTCGAGTGCCATCCTCCTGGCAGGCAAGTCGGAAGATGTCGATGAGGATTTCGGTGGGGAGGAGATGGATTGGAGTGTTGATTTGTACTTTGTGTGGGTGATACATGTGAGAGTGATGTCCAAGTATGCTGGCTTGGACTCGCCGAGGTGGTTATAATTAAAAGCACCCACAAATAAGCGCTGACAGGGCCTATCACTTGTCATCTGAAACGGCCCGGCTTACGATTGAGGTGGGGACAATCCTATTGTATGACTCGAACCTGCAATGTCTTTGGACAGTAGGACGACTAATACTACTACACGACTCTCAGGCGTGGTCCAACTTCCAGTGGTTTCCCGTTAACCGCGCGAGGCCGTGCACTCGCAGGGCTCGCAGTACGCTGTGCAGATTGTATCCATACGTAAATACTCGCCTGTTTCCTGTGGAATTTCGGATGATTTGTGAGATTTTGTGGCCGAGTGCCGCTGGAGTCGGGAGTAAGCAGAGCAGCCGAAGAATCGTCACCTCTTGTCCTCGACGTCGCCGGCAGATTTCTCGCAGCGTGGACGGCGCGTTAGCTTGTCTACCAATTCGCACGTATTATGGCGACTAGCAAGACGTCGTCGTCGCCTCCAAAGCGTTCGTGGCTCCAACGCTTCAGGGACTTTGACATTGCAAAGCTCTTTTCCCCCGCCCCGCCACCCCAGGTCCCTCGAACGGTCTATGTCAATCATCCTCTTCCAGACGACTTTTATGTCCACAAACGCGGCAAGCGAAAGGTCCGAAAGGACGCCCGATATGCGACGAACCAGGTCGTCACATCCAAATATACGGTGCTTACCTTTCTCCCCCGAAATCTCCTCGAGCAGTTTAGACGAATAGCCAACATGTAATGTGTTCCCCCAACCCGACGTGACCTTCGATAGCTGACAAACTCGTACCAGCTTCTTCGCGTTTATCTGTATCCTCCAGTTCTTCCCTCGCTTCTCCACCATTTCGCCTGGCCTCGTCGTTCTCCCTCTTATCATTGTTCTACTCATCACTGCTGTCAAGGATGGCTACGAGGACGTCAAACGCCACCAGTCGGATCGCAAAGTAAACCACACCAGAGTCCTCGTGCTCGAAGGCGAGAACTATCACAACCATAATGCAATGGGATCCAAGAGCAAGACGTTTACACGCGGCATGCGGATCCCCTACAAGCGGAAAAAGGCCCAGGATAAAGACTCGAATAATACGCTCGTGGAGAAGCCTTCGACAATCGAGGATGAAGATAATCTGGTCGATATCGACACGCCCAAACCTCACTGGAGATCCACGGCCTGGGAGGATGTCCGAGTCGGAGATTTTGTAAAGATCAGGGCCGACGAGCCCTTCCCAGGAGACATCATCATCTGCGCAACGTCGGATCCAGAAGACGTGGCATTCGTGGAGACGAAAAACCTCGATGGCGAGACGAATCTCAAGAGCAGACGCAATGTTTCCACTCTGAGCCATTTGCGGAGCGCGACGGCGTGTGCTACGGCAGGAGGCTTCCGAATTGACGCCGACAAACCAGAATCAAACATGTACCGCCTAAACGCCAAGATTACCGCCATTGACGAAAAGGGTCAGGACGTGGGGAAGCCAGAGCCAATCGATTTGAACACTGTTCTCTTGCGTGGTACCGTGTTGCGAAATACGGATTGGGCTATTGGTATCGTGCTGTTCACGGGTGGAGATACCAAGATTGTGCTCAACTCTGGCGGAACACCGTCCAAGCGAAGCAAAGTGGAGAGGCAAATGAACCCCATGGTGTTCGTATATTCATTCTAGATTCAAACCCCTTTCTTATCCTTTACAGATTCATAAATCTGGCTCTTCTCGCTATTGTGGGTGTGGTCTGTGCCATTGTCGATTCGGCACTCCAACGGCACTATCTGAGGAGGAGTGCTTACTGGGTGTTTGGCGAACCTTTGCCTGACGATAATCCGTCTTTCAACGGCTTTACGACATTCTTCAACGCGCTCATCACCTTTCAAAACGTCGTCCCCATCTCACTCTACATTTCCATCGAGTTTGTCCGAACTTGTCAAGCTGCTTTCATCTACTTCGATTCGGAAATGTACTACGAGCCGGCGGATCAAAAGGCCCTCTCCCGAAGTTGGAACTTGAGTGACGATCTCGGACAAGTCAAGTTTGTGGTCAGCGACAAGACGGGCACACTTACTCAGGTACATATCATGCATCATTACCGCGGTCACTTGCTTACTCTAGAGTAGAACTCGATGGTGTTCCGCAAGTGCTCGATTGGCGGCAAGATTTACGAAGGCGACGAAGATGAAGATTACACCGAGACACAACTCAGAGAACGACCTGCGGACGCAACCGAACGGGTTTCGTCTGCTGTCGGAGAAGGTGATGCGATCCCGTTGGCCGTCCTGTCATCCACCGGTCACGGATCTTCGACAAACGTCAACTCGACCATCACACCGCCGCTCAACCCCAAGGTCCCACATTTCCGCGATACGCAACTGTTCGAGGACATTCAACGCTCTGCGAGTGGCGAGCCGTCTGCGCATGCGCGTGCACTCAATGCATTCATGACCACATTGGCGTTGTGTCATACGGCTATTGCCAGTGTGAGCGACGAAGATGGATCTATTTCGTACAAGGCGCAGTCGCCCGACGAGTCGGCACTCGTGCAGGCTGCGGCGGATGCCGGATTCATCTTCCTCGGAAAGGACAAGGATACATTGAGGCTCAAGACGCCATTCCTCGAGGGAGATGCCGTGGAAGAGTATGAGCTTTTGCACGTCCTCGATTTTACGAGTGCACGAAAGCGGATGAGCGTCATTTTGCGCCGGACGGATACTGAGGGTGGGGAAAATGCCAAGCGCGTCTTTTTGTTGTGCAAGGGTGCCGATTCGGTCATTATTGAGCGGCTCAAGGCGGGACAGAATGAATTTACAAAGACAACGGAGGAGCATTTGGAGTACTTTGCCAGCTCGGGTCTTCGTACGCTGTGCTTGGCGTACAAGGTCATTCCCGGTACGTTGGATCTTGATTGTTTATTCGCTTACTCACATCCTTCCCAGATGCCGAGTACGAAGAATGGAGCCATCGTTATCACGAAGCTACCGTTGCCCTCGATGATCGAGAAGACTTGATCGAGCAAGTATCTGATGAGATGGAACGCGGTCTGCGTCTCTTGGGTGCGACTGCCATTGAGGATAAACTGCAAGATGGCGTGCCAGAGACGATTGCCGACCTCAAGCGTGCGGGTATCAAGATTTGGGTAGCGACGGGAGACAAGCTCGAGACTGCCATCTGTGCGTGGTTCTACTAGACGACGACTAGATTACTGACTACTCAACAGCCATCGGATACAGTACCAACCTCATCGCCCCCGACTCGAATCTTATTGTTGTACGGGGCGGCGAGTTCGGTCAGGCCCATGCCGCGTACGATCAGATGGTTCAGGCTGTCGAACGCTTCTTCCCGACCGAGGGTATCCTGGATCTCGAAGAGGTCCACCCACCAGAGATTCACACTACGGAAAAGCCACCACACTCCCCGAAACCTGGCAATATCCGCCGTGCAGCGACAGGCTTGTCAGAGATTCTCGACGATGACAATGGAAGAAAGCCTGGCGGCTATATCCTTGTCATTGACGGTGTCGCTCTCGGCCACGCAATGGAGGAATCGTTTAGCAAAGAGCTTCTCTTGCAGATTGGTCTTCGATGCGAGGCGGTCATTTGCTGTCGTGTCTCGCCGTTGCAAAAGGCTCAACTCGTTCATCTCATCAAGGACAATTTGCAAGTGCTGACGTTGGCGATTGGAGACGGTGCCAACGATGTCAGTATGATACAGGCGGCGGATGTTGGCGTTGGTATTTCGGGTGAAGAAGGTCTTCAAGCTGTCAACTCTTCTGATTACGCCATTGCTCAGGTGTGTAGTATCCAATTGGGGTGGGGTTTATACTGACCGCATTGCTAGTTTAAATATCTCAAGCGACTGCTTCTTGTACATGGACATTGGTCATACGCTCGCAACTCAAACATGATTGGCAACTTTTTCTACAAGAATCTTGTTATTGTCGCAGTGCTCTTTTGGTTCCAAATCTATTGCGCCTGGAGTACTACTTAGTATGTTTCAGAGTCTTGGCTGTTGAATGGCGTGACTGACTCCCCGGTAGTGTTATCGACTATACTTATTTATTATTCTGGAACGTATTCTGGTCTCTGGCTCCCGTTATTGCAATTGGTATTTTCGATCGGAACATCGGTACGTTTGCTCCCTTCCTATCCCGTCGGGTGAAGGTCTGAGAGTCTTCTCAATAGACGACGATGTTCTCATGGCTATTCCGGAACTGTATCGATATGGTCGAGAAGGCGCACACTTTGGCCTTGGAATGTTCTCGTGGTACATGCTGGACGCAGTTGTGCAGGCGAGTGCTTGTGATTTCTTGGTCGGAAATGAACTGGGCTTAATGAAATGATGGACAGGCGGCTATCGTGTTCTTCCTCATCACCTATTCATATGCACTCACGACTTCGCGAAGTGATGGATACGGCATTGCGATGTACGAATACTCGGCGACCATGGTGCTGGCTACGGTGATGATTGTTAATCTGTTCAATGGATTGAATACGCACGCCTGGACCGGGTGGGTCTTCTTTGCCGTCTCATTCGGAATCGTCCTCGTATGGGGTTTCACGGTGCGTGTCTCCGACGTCTGAATGCCAGTCAAAGCTTATCATTCTATAGGCAATTTACTCGACCATTCGACCTGGTTGGTTCGTGACGAGCTCATAGTAAGCACGTGCCTCTTGGGGCTATAGGTCGATATTCACATGCCTCCTCCCTCTAGCGGCAACTACTACCTACTGTTCCACTCTGTCGACTTTTGGTTTGGGTTACTCCTCACGATTCCACTGGCCTTGCTTCCAAGATACATCGACCACGCCGTGCGCTTCATCTTCTTCCCGAGCGACTTTGACATTCTCCGATGGATCAAGAAGACGGAGCCGAAAAAGGACTTTGCCGCCGATCCAGCATTGGGTGGTAAACTCAAGGCACGACATGATGGCACGCAGTCGCAATTACCTCAAGAGGCCGAGGAGGATGACCAGAATTTGGACACGCGATCGATGGCGTCGAGCCTACATCCGCCGAGACGGTCGTTCCAGTCGTCGAGACCGAATCTACGACAAGACTGGAGAAGCGGGAGTCGAACGGACATGTCTACTGGACAGCTTGTCGCGAACCGTGGGTTCAACTTTTCGGCAGAGGAAGGAGGGATTGCTATCCGGCGGACACAAACGAACCTGTCGGAGCGATACATCCAACGATTGGGGAAGAGGACGAACACAACCCCAAGCAACCACCCATACATGTCGTCGGCACCAGCATTACCCAGACCGGCGGATGGGAACAGTGGCAAACGGCTGTCGTTCTTGCGTCGGTCGATGAGGAAGCCGAAAGAGGACGAGTAGCGACCCGAAGAGCTCGCTGTTGTCTAGGGCATCGCGTCCCGCATGGCGGACTTGTCTGTTTTGGGATTTTAGGTGTTCGTCTTCACGTGGAGAGTGCCTGTAGTGAAAAAATAATGTGCTATCGCCTGGAATATATGAAAGAGAAATACTCGTCAAGGTTACGCACCGGGGACCATAGCCGACCTCGGTGTTCCGCTTGTAGCCAATCACGACCGTAAAGCTTGGACCTGTACTCGTCTGGTGTACCAAGGATGCTCATGGCGTCGCGCATGCCTCAGATGGACTCGACACACGACTTGAACAGTCTACAACGTTCTGGACGACGAGGAGGAGCCGGTGGAGAGGACGAGGAGATAATGTTCAACCCGGCAGAGCACAAGGACCTTGCGCACTTCTTCTCACACGTCGACCAGGCAGAAACGTTTGCACTTACTGCAAACGAATGGCTTGGAATCAAGTCTGGCGGTGTCCAGTTTAATCCAGTGGGCAGCGTCGGCCCCGCGCCATCAAAGCCGAACACGGCGCTCAGAGACGCAACGAGATCGCTCATGGCGTTTAACACACCCGTATCTCCCAGTCCTCCGCTCAATCCTCTTTCCAACAGCGCCGCCAATGGCTCCATGGCCTCGACCACGACGAGTGGCAGCAGCGGCTCATCTGTGCGCGCGTGGAGGCCACATGAAGTACCATTCGACCCGACGATTCACAAGCATAGCAGCGAACATGAGCTCGCAAGGAGAAGGAGCACGACGTCGTCGTCGACGACGACGAAAAGCGCACGCGAGAGCTCGATGGACGGTACAAATGCCGCTGGACAGCGTAAACGACCAGCTGGAATCCCACATGCAGACTCGTTGCCGTCGAAACGCGCTCGCTCCATCTCCCAGTCCACCCAGGAGTTGCCCGGACTGTCGTCGTCGCGTTCGGCACCTACAATGCTCGCACCCGTCAATGTCGTTGCGGGTCCCTCGTCTGCACCTCCAGTCGCATCATCTTCTGCAGGCGGTGGCTCAGCCAAGCCACCACTCTTGACTGCCCAGCAGAAAAAGGCCAATCACATCTTGTCCGAGCAGAAGCGACGTGCAAAGATTCGCAGGGGATACGATGCACTTTGCGACGTCGTGCCGTCTCTGCGCTCTGCCGTTCAGGCCGAACAGGAGAACACTGCGGCGGATGCAAAGAAGAAGCGGGGAAAGGGTGCAAAAGCAAACGTGGATGTAGACGGGAGATCGGGTCCGAAGAGCGAGAGCATTGTGCTGAGCCAGAGTGAGTGCGGCAACGGAGCAACGGATTCGTTTGTCCCAACAGAGTGGCTGCTGATGGGTGCTTTGCAGCGATTGAATACATGGAACACCTTGTTTCGAGAAAGGAAGAACTACTCAGTCGTCTACAAAACGCACAAAACGCATTGCCCCCTGATCAACGAAGAAGCGACGAAAACGAGAGGGCGATTTGGGAAAAGGAGTGGGACGGTGGCACGGGTATCGAAGACGGAGAGGAAGATGATGAAGAGTCAGATGATGAAGATACGGCATAACGTTATGGACAATGCACACACACGCATGCACGCACGCTCGTTGGATTCAGCTTTCCCCTTTGTGAGTGGTTGACCGGATTTGCAGAGTACCGTAACTGACGCCGTCATCCAGATGTATTTACTCTTGGTTCTTCTTCGTGTTCCTATCCAAATGTCATGAAAATAGGGCTGCTCACGCGTGTTCCGGACGGTTCGCCACTGGTCTGCTGGTCGTGAATGGCTAGGCCCTGCCCTAAACCCGAACGGTACAGGACGTAGGAAGAATCTGAATCTTGACTCGTGGGTTGGATCTGATCAACTTGCTGGTGCTGCCGACGAACGTTCGTGCATTGGTGATAGCACCATTTCGCCGGAGACGGGCGATGCACGCGACACGTACACTCAATTGTTTTTTTGATTTTATTTTTCTCTCTCTTAAAAGCCCAGCGCTGCGTTGGATCCGCCGTTGAGCCGTGCACCACACACCGTTCAGAACTTGACCTCCAACTCCCGCAAACCGCCCACGGGCTCTTTGCACGGGAGATTCGCCAAATACTCTTAAAAGCGTCTTGAACAAAACTTCTGCCGTCCTCCCGCTGTTCTCTCGTGTCTTTCGTTGCGAGCTCAGTCCAGACGACACGGACGACCCGCTTCTGGAAACGCATTGCGCATTCGTCAGACTCAGTTTAGCAGGACAGCATTACAACTCTCTTATTATTCTCCAATGGGCAAAAAGGATGCGGTCAGGCCGCGCATCGTCTGCTGTGCGATCCCCATTCTCCGCTCGTCGGGCAAAGTCCTTCTCATCACCAGCCGCAAGAGATCAGACCACTGGATTCGTACGTTGTCCTCTTTTCCTCCCCCGCCTGGTCAAAATTTTCGGTCATTTGTTTCTCCCCCCGGTGTTTCGCCCTCCCCACGTACACGGACTCTGTTGAAACGTATGCTGACCTGCTACATGTTCTGAATCTCTAGTACCAAAGGGCGGGTACGAGACTGCCGACGTCAGTCTAGAGGCCGCGGCATGTCGCGAGGCGCTAGAGGAAGGTGAGCTGTCCATCCTCAAAATCCCCTCTGTTACTCTTGTTTTTCCAATGTGTACTCATCATTTTTTCATTATGTGTTGTAGCCGGCGTCCGCGGACCGATTACTTGCTTCGTCACGACTATCAAGGGCGTCACTGCAACCTATCACGTCTATGAACTCGATGTGACTGCGCTCGAGTCGACCTGGCTTGAGCAATCGGAGCGCGCGCGGGAATGGGTCGATTATGCAGAGGCCGTTCGACGTCTTGCTTGGAAGCCAGAGCTGGTCCAGGCACTCACCCTCTCGTCGCTTGCCCCTAGGCGATAGTCAACGAAACTCGACGCTCTACAGACGTCTTTTTTCATCTACATGGCACGACGACGGCAAATACACATTCACGTCTAATCTCTGAAAGCAAGCACTCCAGCACCTGCTGTCTCCAAAATCTATACGCTCCCTTTTTGGCCTCGAAAAGAAAATTTGTGGGTCGTTGGAGACGCATGGAAACGATTCGTCGCCCCTGTTCGCGGCGCACACGACACGCTTCTACCATTTTTGCTCAACCCCTCACTAATCCGACCCCCTTTTTGGCAGAGTCCTTTTCGTCACGCTGAAGCCGGGAGATATATCTACTTGTACATTACTCTCTCTCTCACTTGTGGAAAATTCCCCATAAAAACCCTCTCACACGCGCTGCGCAGTCGTTTTGATTTTCGTTCCATGGTAGGACCACCCCAGCCTGTGCGAAATACCTTTTTTATTGGTGCAGGGAATCGCGACGCGCCTCCCCCTTCGCGGACGCCATCGACCGTCCGTCGTGGATTGGAGCTCGAGATGGAGCGGACGATGTTCTTCCTTCCCTATATATAGCACTCATCACCGCTCATTCCTTCTACTTATACTATGTCCTTGCTCATCTATTACCCCTGTCCTGCTCCTTTGCCGCCTTTCACGGCGTTGGAAACGGCCCTCCGCTGGACATCGTTTCAGCACATTCCATTCCATTCTAGTCCTTAGTTCGAGAGAGAGACATCATTGTAGCATAGTATTACCCCCAAATCCTAGAGTCTACCTTTGGGCCGACCTTGGCTTGTCCACACATTTTCAATTCGTCAAACTCGACGTGGCATTCGCAGAAGATGCAGGCTCCCTGCGCTCTGCAAGAACTCGATTTACCACTTCTTCCTCGCGGACCAACCACGCTCCAAACGCGGGTGTGCGCAACCAGCGCTGGTAAAACTCGCGACGTCTGCTCGAAGACTTGAATGGGAGCGGAGAGCCGTTCTTTTCGAGCGAAGCCATCATGTCCACCGTACTAAACGGTGCTAGTCTCTCCGTGCTCTCCGCCCTCGCTCTTTGGCGTTGAGCGTTGGCTTGGAATGTAGACGCGGGGCTGGAATTGCCGGTAATGGAGAGAGTGGATGCCGAAGGCTGAATCGGCATGAGTGTTGTTAGGTATCGGTTCAGTGGGACCAAGAGCGCCCTCGCGCGCGCTGCAAAATGTTGTCGAAGTAGATTCGACACGCTCAGACGTTCATGCGAACTCGAACTGCCTGTCCTGCTGGTACTATTGGTAGCTGCCTTGTGCATTGCGGTTTCGAGTTGCTTGAGCAAGACGCGGTCCTTTGAGATGTACCGTCGATGGGTCGTCTTGAATCCTGGTGTTGGACCAGGTGATGGCGTCGTTTTCCTGTTTGGGTGTTGAGCGTGGAATGCGCTATAGGACCAGGACGCACGATGGAGTCAGGCTGACAATGTGTGGCCAGTGCTTGCACTCTTCGTATAGAAACGGGTTCGTGGTTCCAATCATGATTCCAGCCACAGGTGCATTCTTGTTCATGAACCGTTTGTGGTCAGGATCGTGAATCGTAAAGTAGGGTCGAAAATCGCCTGCCATTGGCAACTATGACCCGAAAAGTGAATCCAATGCAAATAGCATGTTCGAGGGTAAATAAGGTTGAGTGACATAGTCGTTCGTTAGCTTATGCCGTAGACGAACGTTTCAGGGAACAACATAGGTTATGGGCAACGGGTTTGCGGTACGGAATAGGTGACTGTACTTACCGGTCTGACCCAGTCCCTGAGCCACCAGATAGCCGCGCTTGCAATGGCTGGTGATGGTGCGTACAGGAAGATAGGTTCGGCAAGCACGATGCACTCCCATAGGGACCAAAGGGATGGGAGGATGGCTTGGAAGATTTCCACCGCAGCATATTCAAGTGGTGGATGCGAAGCGAGTATCTGCATACCCTTGTGAAGGCTGCGCGAGAGTTTGCGGACACGTGACGTACATGCAGGTGTGGGTCAAAGGCCTCTCCAAATGAAGCCGTCTCGGTCAGTTGTTGCTGATCAATGCTTTTGGGTATCTCCACGTGTAGGATGGAGCCAAGGAATCCTAGTTCAAGCGTAGCGCCGGCTTGCAGTGCAGGCCTGATGGACATGAGCATGGGCGCATAAGCACAAGGATGCGTACCAAGATGAGATTCCATGAATGGCCGTCTCCAGCATCTCGTTTCCATGTTTCTGGAACATGGGAATTGCAGTGGCGATTGCCGCAGAGAAAAGTGCTGGGAATTGGTGCCGAGTGAGAAATATGATGGATCGCTAGGACAAAGATCAGACTTTTGTCATCGAAGTCTCTCCAGACCTCACCTGAGAGTAGCCGCGCTTCGACGTCTTGTCCTTTTGTTGTAGAAAAGCGCTGTATCCATACAAGAACCCGTCGTCTTGCTTGTACTTCAATGTCTCTTCGACATCATCCGGAATTGATAGGCGCCTGGCATAGTCCGAACGTATGCGGAAAGAGTGGATATGAATGCTTGTTGCTCCGTGGGACGTATCAGGGAAGGCGGAAAATGCGCTATAATCGATGATGGATAAGAAGGTGGTCAAGAGCTTCAAGCACAGACACCTACTGACATGTTCTCGCATTCTTGCGGGTTTAGTTCAACCGCCGGATGGATGGATTCGACTTTGGGGCCGTAGTCAACGTCAAAATAGGCTACAGAAACAATTTAGATATGCCTAAATCATTCCTCATGACATATAACGTACCAACGACAATGCAGAGCATCCATTGACGGAATTGCTGCAACTTGTCCCGGTTCAACACGACCACCGACTCAGCTTTGGACATATCCTTTGGTAAAGTGTTTGACCTATTCAGAGAAGCTCGTTTATTCGTAACTGCCTCATGTCTGGAAGCGTCAGAGGATTCCGTCGGAGCCGTCATCTCAACAAGATTTGGCGACGAGGACACGAGGTTCGACGAAACCTCTTCTTGCTTCAACGTCGAGAAAGAGCTGGTTGAAGAACTTGGTGGGCCATTTTCCAGGGTCGTGCCAGACATACAATCTATGTGGTCGGCGTCAAGTCAAACTCAATTACGCGGGGGGATGTGTCGAACAAAGGTGACTCGGAGAACATTTGTTCGGTTATTCGCCGAATGTAGAACTTGAGCGAGTAGATGACCTCGGAAGCAAATAAAATCCCATTTCGTGTCAATCTGACTCTTCCGCTTGAAGTTCCGCTCCAAACGTTTTCCGCGAAGAGACCAATAGTCCCCTCTTGAGGTTAAATCCTAATCTCTGACTTGATAGAAAACGGAGACTTGTCTTTATGCGTCACGCGCGTATGATCACTCACTAAGTGCATATTAATTGATTAAAGGTGGGTCAAACATTGGACATACATTTAACAGAATCGTGTATGCATTGAAAACATCATCGTACTTTGTTCCCAAGGCCTTTCAATTGTGAACAAGACTGTCCATGGTCCCCCCCTTTCTCGTGTATAAGCTTGCGGAGTACCTTATCAAAGTTGCTCAGATCGATTATTCAATGGACTTTGACATACCATTCTGGATTATTTTTCTCTGGACTTTGGCGTGTCAGTTTCAAAATCCCATTTCCGATTGACAGTATCCACAATAGCATCCGGATACTATAATCTATTGAGTATAGAAATGAATATAGCAAGTAGACTCACCGAGCACAATGTGAGCCAATATGGGGCAACATTGCCTATGGCGTTCTTGAGCAGTTCTTTGCGCCTGGCTAATCCGAGAGGTTCCCAAACCGGTTCATCCGGCACCATAATAGCAACCAAATCACGCCTAGAGATGATCCCTATATTAGGTTTCAGCCTTTGTTTCACTCGTTGCAATGGATTCCTGTGCATACACTCGCTTTTGAAGCTCATGGACCTGCGTGCATGAACTTGAATGAGTTGTTTGACCTCTTGTGAATTTAGGGGAAGCACTGGGCCATATTGCGCAACTTCAAACTGAAACTAAATCAGTATCATTTTCATGTGTCAGCTAGAAAATGGAAGGGCGCACCAGGGTAATATACTCAAGCAACAGACCTCCAAGATCGTCTGTCTGCTCGGCCTTCAGCAGGGCCACAGCTGGTACAGCATGATAGAACGGCAGCTGGAACCTCAGTTAATTTTTGTGACGGGAATTTTAGAATCCTACATTCTGAGGGAAATCGACAGGAAGAGTCCCTATGCCAAAATACAGAGGTGAAGGTTTCCCATTGAAGAACCAGTTGTAGTAGTCCACCGAAACGAGTGCATGGCTGTTCATTTCTCGATCCATCTTCTCTTGTATTGATCCGCGATCCTTTGATGGGAGTAAACCGAATACTCTGTCGAGCGCACGAGAATATATCCGACTACATGTCGATGCACAATCGCTAAATTCATGAGACTGCGCCATGTGATGTATAATCCACGAACACAGTGCCATTTATTGTGTTGATCATAGTTGCTTTCGTGTTCTCCAGTGCCGAATGGTGTGGTTCCATCAATGGCTGAACAAAACTCAGATAGAATTAGAGTTGAAGAGTAACCTATCTGTAGTTTTATTTTGTACCATTCCTGAAGACTTCTCGCACATTCGTGCTGATTGCATACACTCAGGCGGTATTCGAGTTCTTGATATCTGGCTATGGTTGTCATATCTGTATGACTGGCCAACGCTCACCCGCCAATGGCATTCTCACTTCTCAGGGCAACCAGGGCACTCGCTTCCACCACTCTCGTAGCTCGTTCGTTGATGCCAATAATTTTGTATATTTGTCTTCGTGTGTCGTGTGTGCATCGCGAAGCGCCTGTGCGAGATCAGAGCCGAATGAAAGCTCCCGAACTATCCTTGAATCGCAATTATCAATGTTTGGATTGTCTGACCTTCGCCTCTAACGATGTGTGCTCGGCCAGGTTCGGATTAAGATTTGAGCGAGTCTCGATTTCTACACAAATGAATCGGGAGACTCATAGAGTAGGCTAGCTACTGCACCTTCTTCGAATGCAAAAATGAGTACGTTGGAGTATTCCCTACTTTCTTTCTCGGAATGTGGCTTGTGCTTTTCGACCAGCGTACGTAGCTCATCAACGCTTTATTTCTGCTCAGTAGAGAAATTTAATACATTATCGATGCACAAATCTTGTTCCAGTCTTGCTCTGGACGTTTGAGGATCAGTTTCTATGTGGATAATCCCGATAGAGCTAGGCATACCGCCCGCGCATCAGCTCGTGTACGAGTGCTAGATCTGCATCTTGAGCCCTCAAAAGCTCAGCTGTGCTTCCAATTTCAGGCCAACGGCTACTCATGGTCGTGGTAGTGGTTCAAGCTGCTTAGTGCCGCCCAACTGCTAGCCTTGTACCGCCGCTCCTGTGAGAGCGCACGTGGCGAGAGATGGACAGTAATGTGATTCGGAATGCTTGAAAGATGAGATTGTATACATATCAAGGCCAAGTATGCAGGCAGGTGAGAGCGACGGGCACAACACGGAGAGTAAACTAAGAGTATCAGTACAGACTATATCGATACTACTACGTTACTTCGCAACCTCAATGCTCGGTCAAAGGTCAAACTCAGCACCCGCCTCTCAGAGAACACGGCTTCATCGAGATCCAACCGACTCGGAAGCGAAACGGCCTCTTATTTAGACAGCTTTCGAGAGTAAGTAACTGCTACAAACGTTTCCCGGGTCTAGACTAGTCATAGGTAAAGCGCAACCCATAATCTGTTGATATTCATCGGCAGTCTTTTGACGGCACCGAGATGGCCTGGCCGGCGCCTGCCAGTCCCCTTTTAGCCTGAACACGATAGATTCCCTCGACTCGTCAACTCCTTTCGACTCTATCACATCATCTCATTGCACAGACATAAAATCTATGTGGTCGACGTCAAGGTCAAACTTTATGCGTGTCAATAAAGTACCTCGAATATCTTAAACATACGTTGTAGGAGAACATTGCTTGGCTCCTCATCGAACATAGAACTTAAGCGAATAGGTTGAAATGCCCTCGGAAGCGAATAAAACGGGCTATTCGGTTTCATTGCGACAGTTGGACTTGCCGCACTTCACTTTTCGTGAACATTGTATGTGATATTTTCGTGTAAATCGTAATCTCCGACTCTCTACAGAAATAGATGCCCTGTCTTTAACGCGGAGTTGGTTGAGAGGTGGGAGGATAAGCATATTTGGAGACAGAGTGAGTTCCGTATTCTTGTGTTATGATTATCGTATTTGGCTCCAGACGATCCTTGTCACTATGGAAAGCACGGCCCTTGATCAGGCATTATTACTCCATAGCGTCCTATAATTTCAATCTGGCCCCAGCTTGCGAAACATCTTGTCAATCATTTAAGTCGACCCTACGACCGAATTCAAGGTTTCTGTTTGAATCATTTTTCTCTGGACTTTGGCTTGTCCGTGTCAAAGTCCCATTTCCGCAAGACAGCTTCCACAATTTTTTCCGAATCCTGTTAACGCATCTAGTGTTGAAAAATCTAGCAAGCATACTCACGCGACGAAATGTGAGCCACCATGGGTCAATTTTGCCGATTGCCATCCTGAGCAATTCTTTGCGCCGCGCTGATCCTAGAGGTTCCCAGACGGGTTCATCCGGTACCAAAAGGGCACTTAAGTCACGCCGAGAGATGTTCCCTATATCGGGTTTCAGCCTTCGCGTCACTTGTTTGGATACCAAGCCGGCAGAGTTGAGCCGCTCAAACTCTCGTGAGTTTAGGGGAAGCAGTGGGCAGTACTGCGCAAGTTCAAACTGAAGAGGTATTATCATTGTTGTCGGCTAAAAACGAAGAGGCACACCAGATTAACGTCACTAGGGTAAAGAGTGTTGAGGATATCCCTCTGCTCGGCCAGCTGTACGGAGTGTCGCGAAGTCTCCCAATAAACCTTTTCAAGGTTGGTCAATCAGCCGCTTCGCTTGACCAAACGCACAGGAACACGAGAGGAATCGAGGGGAAGAATACCGATGCCAAAGTGCAAAGGCGAGGGTTCTCCATCGAAGAACCAGTTGTAGTAGGGTACTGGAACGAGTGCTTGACTGGCTGATTCTAAATCCTTGCTTGCCTCGACTAAAATGCGATGGTTCGACGGACTTAAATTGTCTGCGCTGCTACTTGCATTGAATATATCTGGTTGCATGTCCATGCACGTTTTCTAGAATTCATCAGGGTGAGTCGTAAAAAGGAGGAGCTACAAACATGATGTCGTTTATTCTGGTGGCCATGATTGCTTTTGTGTTCTCCAGGGCCGAATGGTGAGATTCTATCATCAGCTGAACAGAACTCAGAACTAGAGTTGAAGAGATGCCGTGGATAAAATACCAGAAGCTTGGTTCTATACCACTCGTTAAGGCTACTTGCACATTTGCGCTGCTCGTGCACGCTTAGGCGGTATTCGAGTTCTCCATGTCTGAGTATGATTGTCATATCTATGTGGCTGGTTAATACTTACCTGCTAATGGCATTCGCACATCCCAGGGTGACGACGGTCGTCGCTCGAACCAGTCTGTTAGTTCGTCCCTTGAAGCCAATAAGCTTGTATATTTGCCTTCGTGTGTCATTTGTGCAGCAAGAAGCGCCTGTGCGAGTTGAGAACCGAGTGAAAGCTCCTGAATTGTCCTTGAATTGTGATTCCGGTTGATTGGATCTTCTGACCTTCGCCCCTAACGATGCGTGCTCAGCTAGGTTCGGATTGAGATCCGAGCGAGCCTCAATTTCTAGATAGATGAATCAGGAACTTCACAGAGCAGGTGTCTACCCCACCTTGTTCGAATGCACTGAGAAGTACGTTTGAATATTCCCTGCTCTCTTCCTTCGAATGTGGCTTGTGCTTTTCAACCAGCGCGCGCAGCCCATCAACGCTTTATCTCTATTTAATAGAGGAATTTTGTATATCGCCGACGCACAACTCTTGTTCCAATCTTGCCCTTGACGTTTGCTCATTAGTTTCAATGTCGGTTCCGATAGCACTAGGCGTACCGCTCGCGCATGAGCTCATGTACGAGTGCTAGATCTGCATCTTGAGTCCTCAGAAGCTCTACAGTGCTTCCAATTTCAGGCCAACGGCTGCTCATGATCGTGGTAGAGGTTCAAGTTACTTGCCGGTGGGCCAGCTGCCAGCCCTCCACCGCCGCTCCTGCGAAAGCGCATGTGATGAGGGATGGGCACTAAAGTGATTCATAATGCTTGAGAGATGAGATTGTGTACATATTGAGCCTAACTATGCAGGCAGGTGAGAGCTATACCCTATTCAGGCGGCTTCCGACGGGGAAGTAACTGCACCAAGCATTTTCCGCATCGAGACTAGTCATAGGTAAAGTATCTTTGGCGCAACTCATAATCTATTGATATTCATCGGCAGTCGTTTGACGGCACCGAGATGGCTTGGCCAGCGCTTGCCAGTCGGCTTTTAGCCCGGGCACGATAGATTCCCTCGACTCGTCAACTCCTTTCGACTCCACCAGTATCATCTGATTGCAAATGCGCAGAAAAACAAAGCCAAATAAGCAAACGGTGCGCGACACCGGCACTCTCATCTTTTCCCTCCCCTCCGAACTTTTGATCGACATATTTCGCCTCGCATGCACCGACGACCGGACTAGACTTGCTCGGGGACATCCACAGGCCAATATAGCCATCTCCATGACTTGTTCTACATTCCGAGCCATCATACTCGAACTTCCCGACGCGTGGACGACGATTGACTTTCATCTCTACTGGCCACTTCGCGTACTCGTCTCCTATGTGACAAAGGTCCTCAAATGGTGTCGTGACCTCCCTCTCAATATCATCGTACGAGACGGCTGGCGGAACATGACGGCTCCCTGGCAGGACCTGGCAAGCCTCTTCCAGAGACTGTTTGCAAAGGTCTCCAAGGTCGATACCATCTCATTCTACATTTCTAGATACGACTTTGATCCTCTACCTGAACAATGGACAGACTGCCTTCCATCTCCCCCTCGACGCCTCGAAATTCACCACGCTGTGGAATTCGACACTCGACCGAAGCAACAGCGGCCGTCTCAAGCCCCAAAAGACGAAACTCAGCCTCTCAGGTGCTCGATGATGGACAGCGACTACATCTCGCTCATCGAGGAAATCGAGTTGGTCGACACAATTATCTACCTCGACTATGAACTGCAAGCGCCCTTGCCTTGGAAATCCTTTACGCAAAGCCGACGAGCCGGGCAGATGTGCACATCAGCTACTATGCATGGCGATTACGTCTTTCGTATGTGTCCAGACATACATACCATTGTCCTTCAAGGCGGAGTCTTCAGACACTCGCTGAATAATCCTCGTATGCCCAAGACACGCTACATTCCTCCAGTTCATACACTCGAATTCCACGACCATCACGGCTTTGCAAGTTTTATGAAGAAGTATCCAAAGATTCACTTTCCTCAACTCGTCAAGCTTACATTGGGAACGTACGATCCTCTCCTGCTTTCCCAGCTCCTTGCACTCCATCCAACGATCCTCGACCTTAGCCTGGGCGCCGTCAGAGGTGCAGAGGTCTGGAAAGCAGCGTGTCCTCAAGTCACCAAACTCTCCATTCCAGCCGCCGGCCTCCAAGTTCTTCGCGGTTCATCCTCTCATGGAGCATCGGCAATCGTCTTCCCAGAGCTGATGAATCTGCACATGGACTGCACTGATTACTCGCTCTGTGTCGACGAGTTTGAGGAGCTCGTCGAGACTATGATCATGGAAGAAGGCGTAGTCTGTTCGCGAAAGCAACCAACCTCGCTCTCATTCCGTATCCCAGCCGATGAGCGTGAGAGGAGATGTAGAGAAGCGTCTGCTTGGACTCGCAGCTGGTATGCGAAGCATGCGGTAATTCACTGGAACGGTGATTTGTGCTATGTATCCTGGCCAGATGTCCTATGAAACCCTCTGGGTCCGCTTTCATTGTACTGCCGATGTGTATTGAAATTTTTGTTCATATTTAGGTGCCATATAGCCTGTATTTAATGTGAACAAGCCTAATTTTGATCAAGCATTACTCCAGCTTTATTCCTTGGGTTTATTTTGTCAAACCTCGATTATTCGACGGAGTCCACATGTCGTTCTGGATTAGTTTTAATTGGGCATTGGCTTGTCTGTTTCAAAGTCCCATTTCCGACCCATGGCATCCACAATGAAATCCGAATTCTAGTGAGGCATCTAGTACTGAAATGAATTTAGCGGGTAGACTCACCTTTCGAAATGTGAGCCACTCTGGGAGAACGTTGCCGATGGCCATCTTGATCAATCCTTTGCGCGCAACTGATCCGAAAGGTTCCCAGACCAATTTATCCGGCGCCATAAGAGCAACCAAACTACGCCGAGATATGCTTTCTATATTAAGTCTTAGTTTTTGTCTCGCTTGCTGTGATAGATACCAACTGGAAAACTTTACTCGTTCAAACTCTTGTGAGTTTAGGGGAAGCAATGGACCGTATTGCGCGAGTTCAAACTGGATAAGTATCATCTTCATTCGTCAGCTAAAAAGGAAAGGACATACCAGAGTGATATAGTCGGAATCCATGCGTCCAAGTTCATTTGTCTGCTCGGCCTCTAGCAGTGACACTGCCGGGACCCTAGAAATGAACTGCTACGGGGAGGTGAGTAAACTTGTGTGGGAGGAATTGTTCAAGCGTACAATAATCTGTGTAGAAAAATTGAGGGGAAGAACACTGATACCAAAGTGCAAAGGCGAGGGTTTCCCCACATTGAAGAACGAGTTGTAGTAGTCCACTGGAACGAGAGCCCGGCTGGCTGCTTCTAGATCCATCTTCTCTTGGATCAATGCGCGATGCCGTAACGGAAGTAAACTGGATGCTTTGTCAAGCCCATGGGAGTATATCCGACTACACGTCGATGCACAATCGCTATGATTGATGAAACTATGTCATGAGAAGGATCATTAACAAACATGATTGCGTTTATTGTGTTGATCATAGTTGTTTTCGTGTTCTCCAGAGCCGAATGGTGTGATTCCATCAGCGGCTGAACAGAGTTCAGATAGAACTAGAGTTGGAGTCGCTGAGGTTAACATGCCTGTAGTTTGGTTTCGTACCACTCCTGAAGGTTCCTCGCACATGTGCGCTGATTGTGTACGCTCAGGCGGTATTCGAGTTCTTGATGTCTGGCTGTGGTTGTCATATCTGTATGACTGGCTGGTACTTACCCGATAATGGCATTCGCACCTCCCAAGGCTCTTGCGGCTTTCGCATTACCCACTCTTTTAGTTCATCCGTTGAAGCCAACAGCTTTGTATATTTGTCTTCATGTGTCGTGTGGGCATCAAGAAGCGCCTTTGCGGGTCCAGGCAAGTCTGGCGTAGTCTATATCGTCCTTGAGTCGTATGGTTTGCTCATTGAGCCATCTCACTTCTAACGACGTGTACTCAGGTATCTTCGGATTCAGATCCGAGCGAGCCTCGATTTCTAAATGAATGCGTGACGTGGCTTCATATTCAAAGTAGCTCTCTTACCTTGTTCGAATGCAGCGATGATCACCTGTGAATACTCTATGTTTTCTTCCTCAGGCTGTAGCTTGTGCTTTTCGACTAATGCGCGTAGCCCATCAACGCTTTATCCCTGTTCATTAGATGGATCCCATGTACTGCTATTTACGTACAACTCTTGCTCCAGTCTCGCACTGGGTACTCGCCTGTCAACTCGTACAGATCCAATAGGGCCAGGCTTACCGCTCGCGCATGAGCTCTTGAGCGAGTGCCAGATCTGCGTCTTGAGCCCTCATAAGCTCTACTGTGCTTCCAATTTCTGGCCAACGGGTATTCATGGTCGCGGTACAAGTTCAACCGAGTCGCCAACTTCCAAAGTGCCTCCTGGCAAGAAAGCACGCGTGTGAAGGATGGGGTCGTACACAATTTGTAATGCTTGAGAGATGAGATTGAGTGCGCATAATACTGATTTCACATGAAGATGATCGCAATGCGGCCAGGACGCGAGTGCAAATCGTAAATAGGGATACTAGTCAATCTTCAAATTGCAAGCGTATAATCACCTCGTGTGTCTACAGGAGTGCAACTTCATCTGAGTGGCCGTTTATGATACGATATTCGCATGCGCATAAAATCAGACTCTTGATAGTATCATCAATCAGTTCGGATAAAGGTTTTATTCAAAAGCCCATTGCAATTGTCTGGCGGTACGCAGGAGTGGACGACTGCACGCGAGACAAACCCTGGGGAGGCGCCTGTCACTTGGCCACTGCCGTCTGAAGGCGTTTATCAACTGTGTTCGTATCGAGTTGAAGAGCAATCGCAAACTTTAATCAATTCGCTATTTCGTACTTTTGGTTTACTCAACAGGCTGCACTCATCTAAAACCATCAAAACGCGGTCCAAGAAAAGATGTCAGCACCGTCAGAAGCAGACCTTGCGGTGTCACGCCTATGGAAAGTGAACAGAACAATACATGAATTAGTCAGAGACCGAGTCAGTACACCATTCCGACGTTGCCATCCTTACTTTCTCTTCAAAGCGCTCCTTTAATGGGCCTTTGCCCTCAGATTTGACAAGTTTACTAACTTTTCTGTCTCTTTCAACATCACAGGGATATGCAGTTGCCGACGAAGAGATCAATATGACACTGGACGAGTTCAAGCAGCAGTTTGCACGCGCTGGATCTGTCGTCGACCGCGCCTCGCTCGGATTCTGGGCTCATCTTCGTAATGATCCAGCGACCTCAATCTACGTCTATTTTTGCGATGAGCGCAGCGTGGGCGTCCAACATATGAAAAAGCACGCATCTGGCTCGCCATCACAAGTTTACTACAGTGTCTGACCGACTCAACAGACTATTGGGTATTCTAGATGAGAAGAATATCGTGCGAGGGATCATCATCTATCCAAATGTGCTCACCCCGGCTGCGCGAAAGGTAGCCCGCATGTCTTCATTATGGTTTAGATCCTCTAACGGGTTCCAGGTTCTCACCGGGATGCCCCAATATCAACTGGAAGAGTTTGCCGAAACGGAACTACTTGTGAACATCACTCAGCACACACTAGTCCCCCAACATGAGATTCTTTCCCCCGAGCAGAAGCGGCTACTTCTAGAGCGATAGTAGGTTTCTTCCTACTCAAATCTTGAGTGGTGAACTGACTTGCACCCAAGTCGTCTGAAGGAGACCCAACTTCCACGCATCCAGCTAGGTGATCCAGTCGCACGATACTACGGTCTTCGACGAGGACAGGTACTTGAGAACCCTGTGATAGATACTAGATCTTCTGACGCCTCTGCTCAGGTTGTCAAAATCACAAGGCCGAGCGAAACAGCAGGCCGCTACGCGAGCTATCGCATCTGTTTCTAACCTCGGAATCTCGTCAACACCGCATGTATAGGGAAAAGCACTAGCATTATAGAACGTTTGATTAAATCTAGCACACAGCCGTGACCAGTAACAAAGCAATAAGATTAAGTTCAACGCTTATCCTCAGGAGTAATATTCCTGCCAGTGTTATCCACCAGGCTTGCTCGTGGATGCTCTACTTGGTGGTGGTGGCGGCTTCGAGTCTGACGGCGCCGGATAGCCAAACGGCATCGCACGCGAATCGACGGGTGAGACTGTCGGAAGGTCATAATTCTGCTCCTTGTCATCATCCTGTTCGGTGCTTTTGCGCGTGCCGTTGAGCAGTGAGACATCCTCTCCGGATAGATGCACAGGATCGCGTTGTCCGAATTCCTTGTTTACGGCTTCCCTCACCGTATCCGGCGAATTGTACATCCATGTCGCTCCTAAAACCACTGTAGCACCCAATACAAAGGATGGGGTGATGACCACGTCGAAAATGGCGACAGATGCGAGGAACGAAAGGACGATGGAGAGCGACGTCGCAAATCCTTTGAGGATATTGTCGGAGTACTTTGTGTCGTTGAGTCACAAGTTTCACAAGGAATATAATGGCTTACTTTAATCACAAGTGCGGTGACAAGTCCTCCAAATACCTGTGTAAGGACCGTGCACCATGCCCAGAACCCAAAGTTTGCAAACATGGTGCTAATAGCTGCGCCCTCACGCATGATCGGGATGAGAACTGGGATAAGGGCTGGAATCAAACTCCACAAGCTGAGTTGTACGTTTCGAACCCAGAGATCCGCCTTTGTCCCTATAAAGAGATTAGACTAGATCGAGGGGGTTAGGGAAACGGACCTTTGAGGACCATTTCAAAGTAGACACCTGCAAGTCCCGACGTGAAGCAGGACGCGGATACCGCCAAGAATCCAGTCAGAGGATGCATGGGGTGAGGCTCTGGGGCTGGATCCACGCTATCTCCTCCAAGGTCTCCCTCTGGGAGTTGAATGGGTTGCGAGGGTGTATGCGCTGCCGCAGAGGCTTGAATTTGGACGATGCCAACACCAATCGTAAGTAGTGCGAGACTTGCCCATTTCCATCCCGTCAATCGTTTCCGCAGCAATAATACACTAAAGCCGGCCGTGGTGAGAATCTTCATTTGATTCGTGACTTGAAACGTCGGGACTTCGAGATTGGAAACTGCTATATACTGCAGATTGTTCTGCAGTACATACAGAAGCGCGGGAATCCCGAGCTTCCACGAGTCCGCAGAGGCGATCTGGGAAATGAGCGTCCGCAAGCGGACGAGATAACTGCCGAGGCCGGCATCCGCTGGCGAGCCGCTGGAAAAACCAGAGACTGCTGGCGTAGGTGGTAGCATATCGTATCCTCTTGTCGTAGGGCTTGACGCTTTCACGCGGGTGAACGCGATGAGGAAAGAAATGCTGCCCTTGAGGATTTCATTCATAAGGACCGCTGCAGACGCAGAGTAAACTTTGTCTGGAGCGACAGTTATTCGTGAATAGTGCATTATGATTGCCAAGGATGCATTTTGTAGTGCTAACGTGACCAGGCTAAAATATCGAACAAGCATTGTCAGCGTTCCGGTCACTCATCTTGTAGCCAGACTCACGAGACATATTTGAGTGGGAGACCATAGATCCTTGGAACGTCCTTTGCGTCTCCGGTACTCTTGACGCTGCTCACGCTGGCGTTGCGTTGATGCAGAGCTGTTCCCGAGGGGCGTGACGGTGGGTATTGGACATTATTGGCATCATTTGGATAGATATCTTCAGGAGATTGTCGTGGGGGCGTCGCGCTGCCATGTCGATCCATCGACCGTATCTTTGTGCGGTGGTAGAGCTCAGAGGCCGCGGAGGAAGATTTTTGGATGTTTGCTGGGCCAAGAAATGAAGTCTGAATAGGGAGTTTATGTGTCATACAGTCTAGGCGCCGCCCTGAGCCGCTCCCTCTGCTCCTCAGTCCCTCGGCGCAGGCCACAGGCTGAGACGACGGCAGAAATGCAGGGCGAGCGTTGAAAAGACTGAAATCTTCTCAAAGAAGATACAAGTCCGGTGCCGATTATCAAAGGAAATAAAAAAAGCCGGTCAAGGGAGAGAACAAGCTTGAATTCGTCGACATCCATGGCTGAAAACCCGTTTCTGTTCCCAGAGATTGAACCATATAGCACTGGATTCCTCAAGGTCTCAGACATACATGAGCTATAGTATGAACCCTGTTTGAGCGCAGTCGCAATTCCTAAGCACCCATCGATAGCTACGAGGTCGTCGGGAAGGAAGACGGGAAACCAGGTGGGTACTAGGAACATCCACCATCTCTATCGCATAGCTTAACAATCGTAGTGATCTTCATTCATGGAGGCCCTGGCGGGGGTTGTGGAAAGCGCGACCGATGCTTCTTCAATCCAGAGATCTACAGTAGGCGTTCATCTATGTTTATTTGTTCCCTGATACTACGTCGACCTCTAGAGATCATCCTTCTTGATCAACGCGGTTCGGGTCGATCCAAGCCGTAAGAGACGTTTCGCTGGGTGGCTCATTCAGCCCTGATCTCAAATAGGACGGCATGCCTGGAACAGAACACGACATGGGACCTCGTGGAAGATATAGAAAAGCTCCGTAAGCATTTGGGGATTGACAAATGGCTCGTATTTGGGGGGTCCTGGGTGCGTGCCATGTCGCCTTTGAGGCTCTAGTAACTGTCCTCAGGGTTCGACGTTGTCTCTTGCGTACTCCCAGGCAAGCTCTTATTCGAATGCTGGTTCAGTTCTGACCAGAGTAGACTCATCCCGAACCCGTCAAGGGTCTCGTTCTGAGGTACGTAGTTCAGAAGGTGGCGGCATACCTCACACCACCCTACAGAGGAATTTTCACCCTGAGGAAGAGGTTGGTTTACGTGACTGGTATTTAGTCTCCAGCTAAGCCGCTCAGCGAGCTAGACTTTTTCTACCAAAACGGAGCATCGCATTTGTAAGTATTCCTTCAATAGCTTATCACGTTACTGAAAGGTTACATTAGATTCCCTGAGGCTTGGTATGAGTACACCGCAGGTCTTAAGCTATGCTGATCGGTGCAGGGAGGAGTATCTCGAGCCCATTCCAGAAGAGGAACGCGGCGATATGGTAAAAGCTTACCACTCTCGCTTGAATAGCGACGACGAAGTAATCAGAATTCGCGCTGCCAAGGCATGGTCTAAATGGGAGTGAGTCTGTCAACAAACTTTACCCTCAGCCTACTCATGGAATAAGAATGGCCACTTCGAGACTCTTCGTGGACCCGGGCTACATCTCAAGGGCAGCAGAGGATGATTGGGCAAAGTGTGTCACCACTCCTTTTGACAATCGATAATTGACCCTCTCAGTGCTTTCGCACGAATTGAAAATCATTACTTTATCAACGAGGTATGAGCTAAAACATCTGCATTTGCTCCCTCTAACAAATTGCAGGGCTTCATGAGACAAGGTCAACTTCTGGAGAAGCAGTCCATCGACAAGATGTAAGTCTATCATTATCACTATTCTTTTCTCACATGAAAATAGCCGCCACTTGCCCTGCATCATCGTCCAAGGACGTTACGATGTAGTTTGCCCGGTATGGATGTATCCTCTTCTAGCCTTTCATAGTTTTGACGCAATACAAGGCAACGACTGCATGGGCACTGAAAAAGGCATGGCCAGAGGCAAAGCTCAAGATTGTTCCAGATGCAGGACACTCAAGTATGGAGCCGGGAATCTCGAAGCTCTTGGTCGAGGTGCGACATACACCCCATCCGACGACGCTCTACTCATAGCTTGGACAGGCCACCAACGAGTTTGTGTCGCTCTGACCACAGCACAATGTATGCAACTAACATGTGAGATCTATTACGACGAAGTGGAAAAGGCATATAGACTGGCGAGTCCGATAAAGATTAAGTTAGAAAGACAAGAGAAGAAGTGAGGACAAAATTTCATGATTGGTTCTCTTTCGAGTGATGATCCGGTGAGCGATTATTGGGAGAGTCGCGTGGCGTGTGCGCAAGAGAGAATCTAGATGCGTCTTCAACGGGCGAGCGACCAGGTTGAACCGACGGTGCAGGCGGCTGCATGAATCCTGAACCACCCATTCCAAAGTTTGGCATCATACCCATGCCCATTCCCATTCCAGGCATCATCATGGGCGTCATCATGGGGGAACCCATGGGCATTCCCCAACCAGGCATGGGTGAACTAGCGCCCTGTCGTCCAGCATTAGCATCATTTCCGCCCGCATCCGAGCCTGCTTGTGATCCAGCTTGTGAAAAGGTCATCATGGCTTGTTGGTAGGCTTGCATGGCTGCTTGCTGAGCGGCCCACATCTGGTACTGCTGTTGTTGCTGTTGTTGCGGCGTCATCGCTCCTCCCCAGCCCATTCCAGGCATGCCTCCCATCGGATACATCATCGGCATTCCCCAGCCCATCATTGGGTTCAGCATCATTGGATTGAATCCCTGTTGCATCTCCCCGCCACCACCCATTGTCATCGCTTTGTCCAGCTGTGCACGCTGCAGCTCGTCATACTTGCGCTGTCGTTCCTCTGCAATTCGTCGTTCTCGCTCTCGCTCAGTAAGCGCAGCACCAACACCACCCTCTCTATCTCGATCTCTCTGGTGAGCGGTAATTGCGCCAACAAGTCCCATTTGTGGCGGCGGCGGCGCAGTAGGAACGTTGATAAGAGATGCACCAGTCTCGCGAGCATTCGCCTCTTGCTGCTTGGCAGAGCGATTCTGCTTGTCTTGCATACCGGCCTCCAAGAGACCATGCGGCTGGAACGCCATGGTCATTGTCTCGTTGGGTTCGAGTGTGACAAAGGTATTGCGCGCATTGGTCTTTGTCGGGGCCTCTCCAGCGGGATCGAGAACGGTACTCCACATTGGTCGATTCGGCATGGTTTGAACCTGTGGTCGCTCCTGGTAAGTCGGCCGAGAGTGAGATTGATGGGACTCAGGTGGTGCACGTCGTCCAAATTCGTCTGTAGTCTCCACCGTTCGCCTCGGGTAGGCATGAGGATCAGAAGAAGATGGTTGTGAGGCGTGGCCTTGTAGTGAACGAGGTGGTTCCGCGTGGCCTTGTAGTGAACGTGGTTCCGCGTGGCGGTAAGGGTCTGGATGAGGGATTGGACTCGCTCCATTGGAGTATGATGGTCCTGGGATAGCAGGAAGTCTCCGCGATGGTCCACCCCGGGAATCCACGGAACTGTATTGACCATTGGAATGCGCCAACTCCGACATTGGATTGGGGTGCGTAGGGTGTGGTTGCGGCTGAGGCGAAACAATTGTCCCACTCTTTTGTTGGGGCAATTTTGAGGGACCTGCATCGTCATCCGAATCATCGTCGTCCTCTTCTTCCTCTTCTTCCTCGTCGCTACTGGCTCCCCAAGCCCCATGAGCCGTGCTACCTTGCTTGGGCTTGCTACGTCCAGGCTTGTGTCGGTTATTATCTTTTGCGGCCTGAGTTGCTTCTACATGTGCTTTCCGCTCTGCGGATTTTGCAGAGGGCGCGAACGACGAACGTGTCTGCTGCGGGTCCTTTCCGCTGTCACTGCTACTCGCAGACGGTGTGATCGGCGCGCCTGGTTTCGCGGTCGTTGGCGGAGGGATCAAATTCCCGTTTTGGTGCGCGGGTTGCTCGTCGGTAACATTCATATAGTTGATGGCCGCAAACACATCAGCATTGTCGTCTTCATGTTCTTCGTGAGATTTGGCGCTCATGGGCAACGGCGACGCAGTGTACTCTTGAACGGACGTCTGTCGACTCTGAGGTGGCAAAAAACTGGGAGTGGTAGGAGCAGAAACCGGAGCGGATGGTGGTGGAGACGAAGCTATTTTCGACGACGATCCAGTCCGTTTCGGTTCTGGACTAAATGAGGCACTCCCTGTCGCCAAGCCCTCGCTTCGCATCGACGTGTTTCCAACGCCACCGCTACTGCTCCCACCAAATGTCGGACTGTACGCATTTTGATTCCTTGGTGTCGTGTATTGAGCTGCTATGTTGCTCGTGCTCGCAAATGGCGAGGCCGGAATATCTTCCTCGCGTCCCGCCGAATTTTGTCGCTGTCGCTCAAGCGCAGCAAGGCGAGGTGGCAGCGGCTGCATCGGCACTTCTCGAAGAGGCGAAAATTCATCCGGTTCATCTATCTGAGACAACATGTAGAGAGCCCCTGCTTCGTCGTAGAGCCGTGCGTCCTCTGACGGCTCAGCGGCGACAGCGGACGTTTGAGCTGTGGGAGCTGATGAGGGCTGTGCCGCCTAGACCGGAGTTCGGTCAAATAACTGGTAGCCGCTTGGGATTAGTACTCACCGACGTCATTTGTTGAACATTAGTGCCTCTTGATGGCGTGGGAGGTCCTGTGGGAGGTCCTGTGGGAGGTCCTGAGGGAGGTCCCCAGGTGGCAGTAGGTGGAGGCGTTGAAGAGTAAGAGCCTGGTTTACTGACAGATGCCCCGGATGGGCCTGGATTCTGTCCATTAGCAGCTGTGGAAGCAATGTTAGACGGCGGGACCGCTGGAGGCGCATAATTGCGGGTGGAGAGAGGGGAACCAGTGCGAGAGTTGGTATCCACCGATGGTCGTGGTGTCGTTTGGGTCCTCACTGGTACAGACGGGTTGAAAGCTGCGGCGTTGTCGCGGGAAGGTGACCATGAGCGATCCATGGAAGCCTGGCGTTGCACATGTTTTGCTGTTTCCCCAATAGGAGTAGAAGATGCCGCCGCCTGACCATGCGAATCCGCTGTGGATACAGTTGGCCTCCTCCCATACGGCAACTCCGTAGACTGCGAGCTTGGAGCAAAAGATGCAGCACCACCGTTCTGTGCTGGCTGAGGCTCATAATTCGCGGGCGATCGCTGAGCAGGCACCATCGAATGCATCTCTGCACTTGCCGTACTCGCCTCACGAATCGTCGTTAGCCCATTACGCCCTTGGATATGGGATCCTTCTTGCGTCTGTTGCTGTTGCTGTTGCTGTTGCTGCTGTTGCTGCTGCTGAGGTGTTGGTCTTGACCAAAGTTGAGCGGCGGGAGTTGAGGGCTGCCGTTGGCAGGAGGCGGTTGAGGAGGTGCATGCATTCGCTGGATCAGGATATCCATCAGCTTGGCTCTGACTTTGGAAGTCTGATGAATGCGTGGATCAATGACCTCTGCCAGTTCGCGGTCAAGGAATAGATGCTAAGGATCGATTAGTCAATGTGGTTGGTCGCGATTTTGGGACATACGTCTCTGTACGGCCCATATGGATAAGTAAAAAACATGGACTTTGGATCACGTGGATTCCACGAATAACTCTCGGGTCGGCCATAGAGCCGGAAAGCGTCATGAATAGCTGCAGCGCGTCAGTGGAGGTCATTAGCTCTAGACTACCCTTACCAATAAGCCACTTGATCATCTCACTAGAACCCTGCTTTCCGGGCTCGAGTTCAGGAATAATGAGAGCGTATCCTTCACGAGCATCAGGAGCTCGCTCTCTCATTGGCGTAGACGCATACGCCTATTGAATCTTAGAGTCGCGTGCTTCGAAAAGATGAGGACGTACCTGTTCATCTTTGATCGTGGCTTCAATCTTGAATAGAGAACTCTGATTGATGACTTCGGGTCGTTCGGGATAAACGGCGAAAGCCTGCGTTACATCCGTAGTCGTGTACAGCACACGCTTCTTGTCCTTGGTCTTGTTACTGGGGTACATTCCAATCGTCGGCACCCCGACAAAGCCACTGCCATGGCCGCTATTCGAAGTCGAACTCTTCCCGCCCAAAAAGCTAGAAAGCCTATTTCGTTTCGTGGACCCATCTGGTGAACCCGGTCGACCACTATCAATAGAGGAAGAGGTTTGCGAACCTGTGGTGATGACCACCCACAGACGCTGCCACTCTGTCGTGCCGCTTATGCGAACTTTGGCCCATCCTTCGAGCTTGCCCTTGTGCAGCGTGCTATCCGGTTCAAGGAACCGGTTACCATCCATCATGCCCAGCCGGAATAAGTGGCCGGTGTAAATTTCTTCGATTCGCGACTTTTCCCATGATGCAAGCCGAAGGGCCGTGGCCCACGAGAGCAAAGTCGGAGGGTTGGGGCAAGCAAAAAGAATGAGGTTGGACCCCGCGGTGTTGCTATATGAAACAAGGGGTTAGCGTTTTCTGAATGTGCTGGCTGCCAAGAGTGTGGCTGACATTGTAATGACATTACTGTGCCGTTGTTCTGGAGAGGTTGTTGTTTGAGGGTTCATGACGGAACCGAGCACTTGGACAATCTTAACCGAGAGGTGTTAGCAATTCGGGGATGCACATCTTTCGACTTCGTACCGAGTCTGTGACGTTGATATAGGTTGGAGGGACTTGACGACCTTCTGCATTTGCCTTGTTGATAGCTTCCATCTCCCAAACGCTGAGGGTAGTACCTCCCAACTGAGCCCAGACTTCGATCCATTGGGCATCCTTGTTCGTAGTGCCATCTGCGTTGCGTTCGTTTCTCCTCACCAGAGGTCCCGAAGCATATACTTTGCCACTATGGGCGACGGTCAGGCCGACGACCTGCTGAATCTCTGGATGGACTGCGCCTGTATACTCGTCCTTTGTCGGAATATCACGAATGAGCGCCGATTTCCGTCGTCCAACTGAGCCAGAGTTTGTTGACGAAACGGATCCTGTGTACGAATGCGACTGCTGCAGGGTTTGTGCGCGGGGGCTGACTAGTTTAGAGGGGCCAGATGTTGTCCTGGCCTGCTGTGGACGCATCGAGTCGTTAGCAGCACCCATCGACATCAACGGGCGTCCATATTCGTCCCACTGGGCTGTTTCTGGCCTGCGCTGACTCTGGGCAGCGGCGCTCATCGTCTGATAGGCCCGGTCTGGTGCGTGCGCTCTGTCCATTTCCACAGAGTTTTTACGAAAGGACGAGAAAAAGGAGGAAGCACGTGACGTGGAGGAGGAATTGCTGACGAGGGGCGATCCAAACTTGTCCTGCTGTGTTTGCGCTGCTTTGAGCGGCCGGGCCATTGGCGTGGTCCCAGGGTTGACGCTGTTGCGGATAACGGGCGGCTGATTGGATTGCGGGTAATTATAGCTGGCACCGGGCTGGCCCACATAGCCAGTTTGGCGGCTCATTGGAATTCTGGCCAGGTCCAAGTTGCACCCAATGTCCTCGGCCATGCATCTCAAGCCGACAAAACTCGGCACAAAATCATAGTAAACACGGTTTAGTATAGTCTACACACATATATTCACACTCGCACAGCTGGGACGCCCAGTACACCGAAGAAGTCATCAATTACGACGAGTTGGGAGACGAGGGAGAGATTTGGTCAGTCGAAATACACTCCAACATCCATCTCTAATCTATCCTCAGGTTTGGGCAGGAATCTGTGGATAAAATGGTACAACTCTCCTCACTATCGATCCCCCGGCCAACGCCAAGCAGGTTGACTGGGCTGTAGAAAACGTACCTCCACATACCTCTTCAGCATCACCTCCCTTTATATTGGACGTCGGTACCGGGAATGGCATCCTCTGCCTCTCACTTGTCGAAGCAGGATACGACCCACACACAATCGTCGGCATTGATTACAGCGAAGGCTCTGTCGAACTCTCCAAGCGTGTAGCAAAAGGCAGAAACGTCGACGGTCTCACCTTTGAACTGGTCGATTTTATTCATAGTCGGCCAACGCCACTTTCGACTCAGCTGAATGGGCTCTGGGACTTGATGTGAGACAATCCCTCTGTCGTTGTGCCCTGATTCACACCCCTCAGACTAGACAAGGGTACATTTGACGCCATTGCACTATATGGGACCCAAGAAGCCAACGAGCAGCATCCAATCGATATATACCCAGAGCGTGTCGAAGCGCTATTGCCCACAGGAGGGTTCTTCCTCATCACCTGTGAGGAACTACGACTACCCTATTCCTAGCTGATTCCTATAGCGTGCAACTTTACCGAAGAGGAAATCAAAACTCACTTTACGACAAAGGCCCCTACCCTCAAGTATCAGTGAGTGCTTATACCATCACCCATTCCCTGCTCATACAATCCCGTAGCTCCCGCATCCAACATCCGACCTTTACGTTTGCAGGCAAGTCGGGCTCACTATGCTGTTCTGTAGCATTTCGAAAAGAGTAGAGATGGGAGTTGTAGATAAAGAGATAAACCAATAAGATACACTAGCTCGATTTCGACTCTGAGGATTCCTCTGTCGACTTTGCATGCTCGTATTCCGACCATCCCATCGATGCGTCGACCACATCTTTCGGTGCATCAGGCTCAAGCTGACCATGCTTGTTTCGACGAGCTCTGCAAAATGTGAGAGTGGTTCGGAGAGGAAAAGCGTACTCACTTGAAGAATGTGTAACTCAGTACCACGTCTGTTACATTACGCGCATTGGGATCATCGAGAATATCCTTGTCGATAAAGAAGAAAAGCGGCATGTCGACTTCCTCTCCAGCGAGTAATTTCTGCTCTTCGAAACAAAAGCACTCGACTTTGGCGAAATACGGTGCGACCTATGTATCGTCAGGTCATCAATAAGTACGATATGAACCACTCACCCTATCAGGCAAGACATTATAAGTCGCGATACCAATCAAATCTTCGTTGGACGTATTCTTCGCCGTATAAAACGCCAAGCTCGTTTCACCGGGGAGTACCCAAACATGTTTTTGCTGGGGAGTAAACTTCCATGGAAGCGCGTCGCTCGTCGCAGAGTTGAAAGTAACTTTGATCCTACGCGCTCCAGTCACGGGGTGTAGTCTCTCTGGTTCGAATTGTCCCATAGCCGTCTTGGGTGTCCCACCAAAGCCCGTCGCGGCGCAGAATGCACGGTAAAGCGGCACGGCGGCGTATGTTCCTCCCAAGACGACGAGAATCTATGCATATTGAATTAAATTGATGGGTTAGATGGTAGTACGTACCGTTGCGGTGCTGTACATAAGCAGTGTCCGATTTCGTTGGGCATGTCGAGCTCGTGCGGCTGCCATAGGGTCGAAAGGACGTTTTGTACCGCTATTATATCGCACATAACCATTCAGTGGAAGAGTTTTGATAGGTTTTAAGTGAGCCGGCCACTTGCTCGCGGTCCCACTCGTGAAGAACGACCGACTGGAAATGTTGGAATAGCTACGAGAGCTTGTGAGCTATTAGGAGATTATCAGTCGAGTCCTAAGTAGCTGATATGACCCGCGTACGCAAAAGCTTGCCCATCTCGAGCAGTACGCTCGATGAGGCAGCATCCAAGGTCGAGACCCAACCCAGAGTCGCGAGTGCTGATGAAAGTCAAAGATATTCAATAGAAAAGTGGTGGCTTTTCCATTGATTTGAAAACAGTCAAGCAACTATGGTGATCACATCTTGTACTTCGGCGACATTCTCGACGACCGACCATTCAAAGATTAGATGCGGTCAAGTAGGATCCTTATCACGGGTGGATTTCCTAACCAAACAAAGCGTCTGTCCACGCAATTCGATAAGGGTCCCATCGAGACTTCGCGTAGTCTACTGTAAATGCAGACTTTTCGAGGCCATAGCTTAGAAACCAGAGCATTCGCTATTCAACACTGTACTATCCACGTCCATCAGTCGATCCCACAGGTGATTGGGTCACATCCACTTTGCTTCGCCGCACTTGAGCCAACCGTGATGCTGAGTATCCTGCTGTCAATTCTGTATACTATTCGACTGGGTGCATATAGCTTGGGCCGCGACAAGACAAGCCGTATCACCGGTCTTAACACCTGTCCAGGATTCGAGATTATGACATGAAAGGTGAGTATTGACCAGACGGTCATGTCTCATTTGCCATAGGTGGCTCATCAATGAATGCAAATTGCAATCTTGCATAAGTTTAATAGGCGAATACTGAACTTATATTTTGTTTGAGACGACCTTCATCAATTATGAACAGACTCCATTCCAATTCTGAGTGGAGTTCTCTCCCACGAAAGCTTGCCGAGTATCTTGCCAGATCTCAATCATTTCGACGTATGGCTCCGGATCACGTTTCTCTGGGCTTTGGCTTGTCGTTTTCAAAATCCCACTTCCTCTGGAAAGCATTGACAATGTTTCCCGAACCCTGCCGAGGCATCTAGTCGAAATATATTGAGCAAGTAGACTCACATAACGGAATGTGAGCAAGTCAGGCCTGACTTTGTTGATGGTCATCTTGAGCAATTCTTTGCGCCTTGCAGATCCTAGCGGTTCCCAAACCGGTTCATCTGGCACCAAAAGAGCGATCAAGTCGCCACGAGAGATTGTACCTATATCAGGTTTAGTCCTCGCCTCATTTGCTATGCTAGACACCAAGCTCGCATGCTTCAGTCGTTCAAACTCTCGTGAGTTTAGCGGAAGTACTGGCCCATACTGCACGAGATCAAACTGGAGGAGTATCGTTGCCCAAGCGTTCAAATGAGAAGAGATGGCGCACCAACGTAATATCCATGTATGAAACACCACTGGCATCACTGCTTCGCTCGGCCCACAGCACATCATGTACTGGGATCCCCCGCGACTTCTGCCCAGATGTCAGCCGATTTTTTGTCACGTAAGTTCTTAAGACGTACAAAATTAGAAGAGAATCTCAGGAGTAGAGTACCAATGCCAAAGTGCAGAGGTGAGGGTTTCCCATCGAAGAACCAGTTGTAGTAGTCCACAGGGATGAGTGCCTGGCTGACTGGTTCGGCATCCATCTTCTCTTGGATTGATGCACGATGGTTCAGCGGAAGTAAATCTGACGCTTTACCAAGCGCTCGGGAATATATCCGACTACAAGTCGATGCACAATCGCTATAATTCATCAGAGGCGACATAAAGAAAAGGAATTCCAGACATTTCTGTGTTAATTGTGTTGATCATGGTTGTTTTTGTGTCCTCTAGGACCGAATGGTGAGATTCTATCAAGGGCTGCGCCGTCCTTAGGTGGGGGCTGGAGGCGAAGCAAAGCGACGGACTGGTAATTTAGTTTCATACCACTCTTGGAGGCTGCTCGCAGATTTGCGCTGATGGTGCACGCTCAAGCGGTATTCAAGTTCTTATTGCCTGGCTATGGTTGTCATATCTGGATGCCTGGCTGGTACTTACCCGATAATGGCATTCGCATCTCCCAGGGCCGCTGCGGGTCTCGGTTCAACCACTCTTTCAGCTCGTCCGTTGAAGCTAACAGCTTTTTATATTTGTCGTCATGTGTCCTATGTGCATCGTGAAACGCCTGGGAGAGTTTAGAACCGACCAAAAGCTCCTGTAACCTGTGAATCGCATATCTGACTGAATTAAGCTATCTAACCGTCTTAATAGGGTACTCGGCGATGTTTGGGTTGAGATCCGACGAGCGAGCCCTGATTTCTAGATAGGTTGTGTCAGGTATTCTTCTATACAGTGTAGGTCTCACCTTGTTCGAATGCAGTGATGAGTACCCTTGAATACTCTCTGTTTGCCTCCCCCGGCCGTGGTTTGTGTGTTTCGACCAGTGCGCGTAGCCCATCAACGCTTCATCTCTGCTCAATAGAAGAATCTCATATATTATCGACGTACAACTCTTGCTCCAGTCGTGCTCTGGACATTTCCCGTCAGTTTCTATGTGAATCCAGATGGAACCAGGCGGACCGCTCGCGCATGAGCTCGTGGGCAAGTGCTAGATCTGCATCTTGATCCCTTATTAGTTCTATTGTGCTTCCAATCTCGGGCCAACGGTTGCTCATGGTCGTGGTAGAGGTTCACGCAGGTTGCCAGCCTCCTATGGGAGCTAAAGAAGTCATACTGTTATGAATTCCCCGTCAACAATTTGAATTTTGTCAGGGAATTGTGGAGATCATAACTTGACCGCCTCCAACCTTGATTTCTTCCAAGATGGCGACGACATCAGAAACCCCAGCCCGAAATATTGACGCTGAGATTACAAAATATAAAGTAAGTTTTCAAGTTTCATCCATCTTTCGCCATTCCTCGTCTTTCACCAGCGCCACCGACACGTTTCTGAAGAGCCCATTTCCTTCTCTCATGAGCTGCTTGTGACAGCTCAGCGCTCAAAAACACATATATTACAAACCAAGCTTCACTTTCCTCTATCAGTTCTTGGACGAGCCCTAAGATTGACACGATTATCAGGTCGCCGCCGAGATCGTGCATAGTGTGATGCAAAAGCTGGTGGCTGGTGCCGTGGAAGGCAAAAAGGTCCTTGATCTCGTCATTGAGGGAGACGAGGCATTAGAGGCCGGCGCTGCAGGCGTGTATAATAAAAAGGCAAAGGGCGCGGCGATACAAAAAGGTACGAATATCTTTCATGCATCTGTATGATTCCTCATTATGTGCAGGTATCGCCTTTCCTACATGCATATCGGTCAACAACGCCGTGGCGCATTTCTCGCCACTCAAGTATGTTACTCAATGGGAAGAAGCGACTATCTGAACAAGCCGTTTAGATCGGATCCACAATCAGATACCGTTTTGGCAAAGGGAGACGTGGTCAAGATTCAACTCGGTAAGGGTCGTTGATTCGCCAGAAGTCCCTTCACCAAGACATTTGTAGGGGCCCATATCGACGGATATGCTGCAACCTCTGCCGAGACCCTGATTGTAGGAGCGACAGAGGATGAGCCTGCCACTGGTCGAGCTGCAGACGTCGGTACGTGCAAAGCGTCCGGCTGGGAATATATGAATTGATGAATGAACAGTCAAGGCTGCCTGGACAGCAGCAGAAGCAGCTATGCGCCATCTCAAAGTAGGAGAAAAGAATTATGGCGTTACGGAGATTGTGGACAAGGTCACCGCGATCTGGGACTGCAAGCCGGTTGAAAGTGAGAAGAGAGCCTTGGTACCAGAGTAAGACTGACCCCTTTAAGACATGCTTTCTTGCCAATATGAGCGAAATGTCATTGACGGCAAGAAGAAGATTATCCTGAACCCAGGCGAACAGCAAAGGCGTGATGTCCCCAACGAGACATTTGGAGAAAACGAGGTGTATGGTATCGATATCCTCGTCGTCAGCGCTGCCGACGGAAAGGCAAGTTACACCCAGGCGTTGATGCAGCACGCTAACAGATTACAGAGCCGTTCAGAGGACTCGAGATGTACAATCTACCAGCGCGTATCCGATGTCAATTATCAGCTCAAGATGAAAACTTCGCGCGCAGTCTTCTCCGAAGCACAGAAGAAATCGGGCGCGTTCCCATTCAACATCCGATGCCTCGAAGATGAGAAGAAGGCCCGTATGGGCCTACAAGAGGCAGTTCAGCACGGCCTAGTTCGAGAGTACCCCATCGCGTACGAAGATTTGTTTCTATTCTGAATCTCCTTCTGATAAAACATAGGTACACTGCTCAAGGTACATATGTTGCCGGATTCACTTCACGATCGCCCTACTCCCCGGTGGTCCATCTCTCATCACCCAGCCCCCAATCTGGTACAAGCCGGAGAAGGTGAAGACGGAGAAGGAAGTACAGGATGAGCAACTCAAAGAGCTACTCGTCCGCCCACTGAGGGAGAGCAAGAAGGATAAAAAGGCGAAGAAGAAGGCAGAGAAGGAGGATGAGGAATAAGGACGAGCACAAGGAATGCATACTTGCTCAATTTCAATGAAGTGAATACACTGAAAGCGCCACTCACCAACTCAAATCGTCGCTGCGTCAGGTCCAAATTCGTCCAGTGTCCGTATTATCAGCTCGACGTTTTCGAGATAGGCATTCAACGTCAGTCTTGCGAGGCGCACAGTTAATGTTTTGAAGGTTCTGTACCCAACTCTGTGAGCAAAACGACTTGAGACACTTGGACTACTCACGCGACAAGTTCGTCACCATCCAATGAGAGATCTCGTTTCACTGCATGAGCTTGTAGCTCCTTGTCCACGCTGATGACATCCATAGCAATCTTTGCATGTTCTGGTGAAGTAAACGGGATTCGTATCGTGCTGCATCAATCACTTCAGAAGCAAGTCCGACTGAATCCAAGGCAAATTTACACTTCATGCCAGTCTCTTTGAGACATTCTATCACTTTGGAAGTTGATCGCCGATTTCTTTGCAAGGGTGCGGTGGAAAGTGGCAAAGACCGACTTTGACCTGCCACCCATCATGGCAAGCGCAAGAGTCACCCGTTGGATCGAGCAACGCTATTCAAGGCCCAAACTAGACCCTGTCAGATTCATCTGAATGGCCTAATATGCTTGACGTTGACTGATACCTAGTCAAACTCGACAGAACTGGGTCGCCGCATGCGTCGAGTTTCTTGAATCCGAACTTCAATTGAGGGAAAATGACACAGAGCAGCTCAGCGAACAGGTCCTTTTGCAACTATTGCAGAGCGACCTTTGCGATTCTGCCATGCGAGATACTGGGTTTCCCAATGGTATTCAGCAAATGAAGAACGGCATCATCGGCACACGGGCAAGTGGAGGGCCTATTCTGGTACAAATAGTTGCCATTACGGATATCGGAGTCAGTGCTTTCACACTCAAGAACGTACGGCAATCACGGTTGGACAAGGCAGATATGACCGGATTGACAAAGAGAAAGACCTAGACGAGGAAGGAGCCGATGGAGCACAACCCCCAGGCGAGGATGAGGACGCGACGATGCCACCATACCCCAGGTCCATGCTCTCCCTGCTCATTAGCGATGGCACGGTGACAATTAAAGCCATAGAAGCGAAACGACTTGATGGTCTTGTACTGGGCGAAACCCCCCTTGGTTGCAAGGTGCGTGCGAAAGAACGAAAAGTTTTGTTCTGACTGCCTCTCTGCAGTTGCTTCTCACCAATGTCAGAGTGAGGAATGGAATAGCCATGCTAGATCCATCGAACACACAAGTAGTCGGATACCAAAGCGACGAACTGCAGGCACACTTTGATATCAACTTCGTCAAGAGTCTGAGAAGAAGGATGGGGTCAGTCATCGTTGCGCACCTGTTTTGTCGACTAATATCACCAGTCAACCGGAAGAGGATCCAGAAGACGAAAGACTTGCAGAACAGCAACAGCAGCGTCAGGCTGCTCAGCCAGTCGAAGAGAGATCCCGCGCTCAGGCAGCGCAACGGCCTCCTGCCAATAGCATGCGAAGTGAACAGCAGCAGCTTGCGGGAGTGCAGCTCTCGGAAACTCTGACGGGTGCAAGGCCAATCGTTCCTCAAACGGTCAACGAAAGCTTTGACGATATGCCTTCCGAACTAGACGATGATTTCCTGGAACAAATAGACGAGGTAGAACAGAAAGTACTGTCTACCCAGCCCTCGACAACACCAACCAACTCAACAAACCCAAGTCGAGCTCAATCCAACCGCTTAGCGTCAACCATACAGGAAATCTTCGAGTTGGATTCGTCAGAGGAAGAAAAGGAGAACATCAACAAAAGACGGCCTAGAGCACCAGTAGTGCAGGTGGAAACAATAGAGCTTTCCGACTAATTCTGAACACCACAAATGTCATTGCCTTTGCATGTCTAGCGTATGAACGTACACGGTCATAATGTATGCCGTTCTTGGGAAGACGGTTGTACAGATTGAAAAAAACAGCACGAATAAAATGTGAAAGAGCGCTTTGCCTCCTCAGGTTGCCGCGAAAAAAGTCGGATCCTCCTCTCCATCCGCATCCTCGTCTTCCCCCTCTCCAAAGCCATCGAGCTCCATTGCATCACCCGACGCAGATGTTGGCCATACTAATCCCACTTCGGTCATCACGGCATCTTCTGAAGGCGTTCGGTGAACTCTATCTAGCCTGACTGGCGTCAGGTATGCCGCGGACGAGGCGGGGTACGTTTCCAACTTTAGAGGGACCTCGGGTTCGGTGGGAATTGTGGTCAGGTTCGGGTGGAGCTTTGGTTGGCCTGCCGCAAGATTCGGCATCCATCTAGCGTCCATGATATTGTGCATAGACGAGTTTGCATGTAATAACGGCCCCCCGTTCTGTGTGTGCTCTTCGGTCACAATGACTTGTGGAGTGTCCGGAAGCTGATCGTCTGAAGTCAGACCGTTGGTATGTGCCCTCTCGCTGTGCACCGGCTGAGTTCCGTCCGCTTCAGAAGAAAGAGCATAAACCCTCTGAGAGTTCCCATCGGCGTTTCGTCCAAGTCTTGCGACAGCAGCGGTGCTCTCCTGGCGTACAGTTGTATCCCCCTCTTCGCTCTCAGACGTATCAATGACCCGAATTGGCCGCTTCTTTGGCAATTGAGACGTCGACGGCTCTGGCGAATCCTCGTATGCATCGGCATCAGACCCGTCGTGATCATCATGCGTATCCGACACCGGGCCAGCTACACTGATATTGGACGACGCCGCTCTACGACTGCTCCTCGTAGTGTGGCTTTGTGACCTCGTGCGTAGACGAGGACCTCGCTGATCCCAGTCCGACTCTGACTCAACGTCTCGGCTCAAACGGAGGGTTCGTCCAGAGCGGGTTCTCCGTGGTTTTGTCGGAGTGTCTCGCCAGGCTTCATCCTCACTGCCTTCTGCATTTGTTGAAAGTGGTTCCCTGCTCGTCTGGGTTCGGCCATTGCGTGTCCTACGCAGACGCGCAGCAGCAGCCATTTCTGGACTGGTCGAGTCGTCCTCGCGAAACTCGTCGTCATCGTCCTCATCCGGAAAGTCTTCTGGCCATTCCCCTTGCGAAAGCGCACCGATGGTCGAGGATGGTGATGTTCTTCGCTTCCTTTGATTTGCTGGGTGGGCGGCTGCCGATGGGGTCATAGTTCCAGCCTTTGGAGTTGCAAAGCCAGAAGGTTTCGATTTTGGAGGCCTCTCGACTGGCTCCAGTGGCGTGTAGGCATGCATTCGAGCCTCTGGTACATCTTCGAGCTCGACTTCCCACGATCTTGACCCCTCCTTGGGCGGGTAATCTGCCTTTCGGGCTCTGCCAATGAGATACGGTGTCCAGTTGAGCTTCTCGGGGTGTAGTGTCGCAAGACCCTTGGCCTCAACCTTCTCCACATAATCTTTGATAGCCTTTCGATCCCATTCAATGACATAATTCTTCGGGACTGCGGTGAGGTCGTAGATGGAGTTCAGGTTGGATTTCGAGCTTTGTCGTTGAATCGCGTCCTTACGAGGACTTTCTGACTTGGAACGGGCAGGCGTGGGAGGGGCGGTCAGAGAGATGAGTTGGTGTGTTCGTAGGGTATTGAAGACGTCCTCGAGTGTCATCCTCGTTTTCCGACAAATGTCTTCCATACGTATATTGTCACTCGGGGAGCACTGGTTCAGAAACTTGAAGACCGACAATTGCCAGTATCGACCATACGCAATGGCTCCGAGTTTAGAGAGAGGCCGTTCGGGTGTTCCATACCGCTTCTCCTTCTCTGTAAGCAGGTAGCCTACCGCGAGTTAGCCAAAGTAAATAAATGACGGTCACAACCTACTGAAGTCGATGAGCAAGTTTCCCCATCCAGACTTTTGGCGGACTGGCAACGTCATGATACAGCTGACATTGAAGTCCTTCGGACTGCGCTTCTCTTTACTGAAGTATCCGACGAAATGGGCGCCAATATCATCCACCTCTGTCATCACGTAGAATAGAAAGGGTTCTACGTCATAAAACAGGCTCTTGTGATCCAGAAACATCTTGGAGAGAAGACAGAGATTTTGGCAGTATATCTGACAATTGGGTCAATATTTGTTCATGGCAGTGGGTTTAGGCTCACCTTATTGAGTCTTCCGTCAACCTCGAATATTGAGATACTGCCGTCACGGTAAATCTCGTCTCCGGGCGGATGCCGACTGGTACACTTTGTCCGATGTCGTTCGGCTCCGAACGGACTTCGCATGTATTTTAAACAGAATTCGCACATATAGAGCTTTCCGTCCGGTACCGCTGCGTATTCTTCTGGAAAGGGCGCGTCATACCATGTGTCAACTTCAAATGCGCCAATACGAATCGTCCGTATTCGAAGAGGGGGAGGACCAGTAGACAAGACACTGGAAAAGCCAGGAAAGGAGCTTTTAGGTGTTGATGGTAAGGTCGTGTTCGGGATCAAGTGTGCTTTTGAGAGGGCAGTCTTGAGAAGTCGTGCACCTTTGGATGTTTCTGATGCGGCGGGTTTTGGCGTTCCTCCTGCAGTCGGTGTCTGAGGCTGGTTGACCGGTGTCATGAATCCCATTGGAGTAGCCGGAGGAGGGACGAGTGGCACGCCTAGTCGCTCCTCTGCGCTGGCCCTACTAGTTTCGAAACGCGCCTTGTCCTCTTCTGTGATAGAAGTCTTGGTCGTGTCGGCTTCTTCGGCACCGAGAATCTCCTCGAATGCACGACGCTTCGGCGACTCTTCCGCCTTGTTCTTAGGAGGAAGCCGTAGGCTTATTCGAGGTTGGACTTTCGCCTTGGGTGATCCCGTCGCCCTCTGCGGCGTGACGACGACCTTTTGCGGGGGCGGCACATGCTTTGGAAGTGTGGGCAGAGAAACAGCTTTGCTGAGAGTGTTGGATGTCCTAGCAGGTCTTTGTGTGACGGATGATATGGAATCCTGCTTTCGCGATTTTCGACGTGCATGCGCCGTACCATTGGGAAGCGAATCTGTTCCCGAAGAGACAGTGGCTGCAGGAGCTTGGTCTTGTTCCTGCATGATGACAGAAGGAGCCTTGCTTGCATCCAAGGACGATGGTCTGCATTCCGGACAATTTGGCAACTCTGGAGGTTCCTCATATCCTGTTGCGAGCAAGCACGAGAGGTGCCACCCTTTGGTTCATGTTAGCCAGCGACCTTTGGAGTTGCAAGTATAGAAATATACCTCGGTCACACTGTTGACAGCTGATCAATTCGCCCTTGGAGAGTTGATTAGCGAAGCCCATTTTGTTGCGAAAGAAGCCTACATCATTCACTGACACTTGTTGACATATCTGACATTGCTTGCACGCGTCGCAAACCCATTCCCAACTCCTCGTCCAGCTGCCATTCTTGTGGGTGCACGATGGATGCTCTAAGCGAACATATCAGGAAACCGGTCAGAAGCGTAGAATGTGCTAACCACTTCTTCCACAGTTGTAACACGATAGCAGCTGCTCTGGGGCTCCCTGAGGGTTGTTGCCTGCGGGTCGTTTGCAGCGCCAACACGTCGGACTGGGCTCTGCAGGAGCGCGTCGTTTTCGTTTTCTTGCGCGCGAAGGACCTGCTATAGCTTGTGAATCCAATCCGAGGTCATTGGAGGGAGGGCTAGCGACATCAAGGTCGTTTTGCCCCATAACCGCGCCTTTGGGAGCGTCGAGGGGAGAAACTAGATTATTGTTTGAATCATATTCGATAGGAGTGTCGTTCTGAGCGAAGCGTCAGCAAACCAAGGCCCGGAAGGCATGATGACCGCGTAGTTTATGCTACCAAAACTCGGTAGCGTGCAGAGGAAAAGCTTGTAGGAACCAATGAGTTCGGAAGGAGTTTAATATACGTACTACATGGTCCAACTTGAGGGTGCCCGTGAGCAACTTGTCGTCCGCAACGAGCGATCCGTCGTCCATAGCTAGAGACGTCGGCACCGAATAATTAACACGGATTTGTGCTGATACTCGAGCCTTGAAGAGATATTTACGCGCCTCTAAAGGCGTAGGCTGCTACGACGTCGGCACGGTGGAGATTCAAGATGGACCGTCAACTTGGACGCCGCCTCTGCGGACTACCACCCAGACTAAACGACCAAATACGAAATAAATCGCGTAAAATGGAGTCTGGTTCTACAAACGAACAGTCATTGGCGACACAGCAGGAACCTATCGCAAATGCCACGCAACCCACCGACTTCAAGGTCTGGCGCCCGCCCAGGGGCAGTTCTACGAGCAGAATAGCGACCAGTATGTCGATTTGCACGCCCGAAATGCTTATATCAACCAGATATTGTGTAGATAACCTCCCAGATTCGTATTTTGAGCCCACTACTGGCGAGATTATGGCACTTCAGCAATCACGGACTGCGGCACGAGAGAGACTTGTGGACGCACCTTTGCGCACCGCAATGATCAGAGAGCGCGAAGAGAAGCAAAAAGAGTCGAAATATCCGACGGTAAGCTCTCCCTTGGGCGCCCGAGGCGCGTAGCATACGCGTCGTCCTAACTTGTGCTAGACGACAATACGAGTCAAATTCCCAGACCAAACTCAACTCGAGCGCGTATTCCCTTCCACCGACAAGATTCGATCAGTCTATGCATTTGTGAGAAACTCACTCAGGGAAGATGTCAAGCCTATCAAATTCGTACTCTGTATGTCACCTGCTTGGCTTGCCGACCTCTTCTGACTCACCACTTCGCAGATCAAACGCCACCGCGACGGGAGCTCAAAGTGTCGGACTTGGCCGTGCGCGACAAGACGCTTTATCAACTTCAACTTGCCCCATCTTCAGTCTTGATGCTTTCATTCCTTGACGAATCCCTGAATCGTGCGTTTCCTCTGTTTGCCTAGACATGAGGTTGACGGCCATCCAGACAAGGACGTCCCTGCACCATTATCAGAAGCAGTGCTGGCTCTGGCGGAAGATCTACCACTTCCACCAGTCTTCAACGAGACACCGCCATCGGAACCTGCGAGTTCCTCGGTCGGCGGTAGCATTGCAGCGCTGGCAGAAAAGAAGATTCCAAAGTGGCTAAAAGTTGGAAGTAGGTACTCCTGACAACGTTCTGAGGAAGCATACTTATGATTCTTTCAGAGAAATAGTGATTAAGATAAAATTCGTGCAATATCTTTTCGTACAGTCTATGATCAGTCTGAGGGGCTCTGCCCGTAATCCGAGAGGGCCCTTGGTCTATATGAAGAGACCATGGTCAAAAACTCGATGCTTGGAATCTGATGTGCTGAAAGTACAGAACCCCAACGCTCAACCATTGCGTTATGAGCTTTGTCAACACTGTGAAACAATTTTATCCATGCGGACCAGCGGCTGTGGAACATGGGGCTCGGTGTCCATGAAAGCTCATCTCCCACCTCATTGTCCCTTTTCCATAAGATCGCATCGTTATCTTTTGGACTGTAATTCATCCACGCATAACCAAACGAAGTCTTTGTAGTTGTCCGTTGGCTTCGGAGCATATTCGCGTCGCTGCCAACTCTTCTTCCATGGAGTTATCACTCCAATGTTTCTGGTTGATTATGAGCTCCCTCAGTCGAGGGAGCTTCTGGATGAGCCGCCCGATACAGCGTAATTCGTTCTGGTCTGGTGTCAGTTCTTGTCAGTGAATAACAATCATATACACATACCTCGCGTTCGGCTTCGATATAAGACCAGAAACCAATGCTCAGAGTCGCAACGCAAGGGATTGAAGCCGCTAGCTCGTCCAGTTGCTGATACGCTTCATCAATATCAACATTCCCATTCAACTGGATACGACAGCTCAGATACGACAAAGTCGTACTCGAGTTTATTATCGTACCAATCAAATCTGGGATGGAAACATAAGAGATGACCTGCAAGGAGGCCAGATTGACTTGCTTGATGATGGACGCTGTTGGTTGAGTTGTGAGGTCTTTAGTCGTGATGTGTTGGAGATATTTGAATGGGAGTTGCATGTCTGCAAAGTCTAGCGTCTTGTCGTCTGCATAAACGCCGCGCAACTCAAACGTCTGCAGCAGGACCGCGTTCTCCAGTAGGAAGCGTAGAAGCGTATTGAACTTGCTTTGATTGCCGTTGACGGACACGGGGTAGTCCACGATGACGAGCCGCTTCACATGGGCAATGTGACGCTTTTGGCAGAGTAGACCACCGAGTACTCCAAGCTTGTGTTGAAAAGCCTTGTTGCTTTTTATTTTGGAAACGAGGTCTTCAGCGGTTCCAACTGGTAGCTTTGACAAAATGCCAGTCCAGCGATTGCCCAACAAGTAGGCAGATTCATAGAATCTACGCAGTCCTACGGCGTAGAATACCCTATTAGTTCTCATGAGAGACAGTACGTCACGAGTTTGGGAGTATTCTGCTACTTCTTGCAATACCTCTGTCGGCAGAGACAAGACCGTCACCGCAGCATCTGGTTTCGCTGGTGGAATCTGAGGCTCATGGTAGTCCTCTGTGGGCAAGGCGTCGAGCAGATCCCGAAAGTCGTCCATGACCGGTCAACCCGGTAAAGGTCGAGGCCAAGGTTGGTGCTCTAACGCTGAGCTCCTCAAGCGAGGGTTTTATAAGTTCCGGATCCGGCGTTTGCACTAAGTCATAATAGGCGCGTTAGACGCGTAAATTTTTTCAGTGGGCGTCAATTCTAGGAGCTATGCAGCCATCTCAGTGTCCTCATCCTCACTCCCTTCGACATCTTCCCATTCCTCATCATCTCCAGGGTCTAGGTTTGACGATTTGACGCCCATGTCTTGAAGTTGCTTAACCAGCTCATGAGCATGGCTCAGCATTGCAGTATCGGGGTGATTTTGGTTCCCGAAAAGCTGGTGTTGGTCAGTGACAATCATGGGGTAGAGAGAAACTTACAGTGATGCATGTATCTAGGCAGTCTCTTGCATCCTGAGCGAGCTCGTTCCAGGAGAGGCCTTCGACTTCGGCACCTCTGGCCTTGGCATCCTCGCTCATGAGCAAGAAGCACCAACCCTCGAGGTACCACGCCTCTACCTCTTGGTCGTCGGTCTCGATGATACCAGTCAAGACTGTCAGGGCTTCTTTATACATCGAAAGCTCCAGCATCAACCGTGTGAGAGAGAGTCGAGTAGGTACGACTGGAGTTGACGGGTCTCCTAACGGATTTATTAGTTAAAGAGAGGAAAATGATCTGTGTCTCTTGCCAGCCGGTAGCTCTTTCCACAAAGACCACGACTTTTCCACGAGAGACTTGGCGTCTTCAGGTTTCTGCTGAGACATTCGCACAGAAGCGAGAGATTGGAGTACTTCAATGTTTTCTGGATCCGCTTGTATTGCGAGATTGAGAAGGGATTCACAATTCTGCTCTGCCTCGGGCTCCATACTACAGGATCATAAGTACGAGCCCCTATGTCAGAAATCTACCCCACCATAGATCTGTAAGCCAGATTTCTGTCATTGCCACCAATGCTTTTGCGATGGTCGTCCTCGATTGCAAATCATCTGACTGGCCTTGGGTGACGAATAGCGAGCTTTCAGAGTTGTACAATGTATCTACTGCCTTTTGGTAGTGATCCAGGGCTTCCCTAGGATTCTCACAAAGCTGGGCAAGATGCAAATGCGCCGAAGCCGTGACTGATGGCGGAGAATTGGACGAAATAAGATTATGGAAGAGCTAGTGACGAAAGTTGACACATGAATACAGAGTCTGCAGGCACACCTTACCTCTTGTGCATTCTCCAAATCTCCGAGTTCTAGTAAAACAACTCCGAAGAGCTCTTTGGCTTGGGTGTGAGAACCATCGGTTTCAATAACTCTCTTGAGAAACTTTGCGGCGAGCTCGTAGTCGCATTGCTCGACAAGCGACTGGGCCTTTTCAAAGAGGGCTGCGGCACTTGGCCTGGACGACGCTGCGGCCGAGATATCGGGTGTGCTTATGCGACGCGTGTCTTTTCGTTTGGTTTTCGTCTTCGTACGGCCCATCGAGGATAAAGATTATAACAGGGGAGGATCAAGTTCATAAAAGCCGCACTGCTGGACAATTTCAGAACCATTTTCAAGACTGTACTGCACACCTAATACTTTGTGGCTGAACTCAGGGCTACTTTGAGCCCAAAGTGTACGGCACCCGCAGGCGTTTGTGGACGCTCGTTGAGCCAGGGGAGCTCCAGAGAATTGCCGTCCTATCCGATTTGAACCCACGAGAACACGCCGTAACTGGGGAATTTACGGACTACTCCTGAGAATGACGATGGCTGGGTCTTTGGGTGGTTCAAGCCACCTTGAAGCCCAACGTTGACCTTGTTAAACCAAGCAATGGCGCTTGTATTTGGGAAGACATTACAAATTCAAAGCGAGTTTAGCTTGAAATGAGTCTCTTAGAGGACGTGCAGCAAATCCCGCCTCGCTGCACAAGGCCCACGTGGATAGAACGCGCTAGTAGCGAGGTTTCACAACATTTCTATCGATCGGACATTCTTAGAAGATGGTTTGAGAAGTGCGCGACTTGTGCTATGGCTCTGTTACCCCGACGTTTGGAGGCAAAAGTCTGGAATTCGCGCCTAAAGAAGCCCCTGAAGTGACCATTTGTGTCTCGGATACCGTATTTTTCCGCATGAATGACACCAGCGACGACACCCACACACCTGAGCTGGGCCATCTCGGCAGCAACTCGAGCACACCAAGGCATGTTGAAGCGACGATAATATCGGTATTGTGTGTGTCAATCGTCGGGAATCCCTCGAGTTCGGTCGCCACTCCATATCGTGAATTCTGGCGACATTCTTCCCCGTGGTTTCCTCGAGCACCGCTGGTTGTTGCGCGGGTCACCTGGTATGTCTCCTATCTTTATTTCAGGATTAGGGGGTCCTTTCGGTGCCTGTCTAAATGATTATTGACAAAATAGTTTAGTCGCCTGACTGTTCCATACTATTGCCGTTACTTCTGGACCGGTTTGGGAGCATCGACGTAGGTTGCGCGGGAAGCGATGATGCTGAATTTAGCGGATCATTGGGTGAGTATCCTATACACTGAGTTAGCGCGACCCGCGGAATTCTCGCAGATTCGTTACTCGGTCTGAACGCTGAAATTCTGGCCAATTCGCGCCGAATACTTGCATCCATTTCTCCGTACTCGTAACGTAGGTTCATCCGCGCTGATCTATAAAACCCTTCTGACCTCCGTTGCCAACCATCATCCATCGGTTGGCGTCTCACCCTCACCCTCCTTGGTCAAAATGAAGTTTGCTCTTACAGCAGCCACAGTCGTTGCCGCCTTTATCTCTGGTGCCGTAGCCCAGACCGCAGGTCAATGGGGACAGGTGGGTTGACGAGACATATCGGTCGGCGACAAGCATGTTTATAGAGCCCTCTAGTGCGGTGGAAACGGATACACGGGACCGACGCAGTGCCCCAGCGGATGGGTCTGCACGCCCGTCTCTCCCCCGTATGTCCTCACTACTGAATATGGCCATTTCTCATTACTCATCAATTAATACAGATGGTACTACCAGTGCTTGCAGGGAACCTCTACGACTTCCTCCTCTTCTCGCTCCTCATCCTCGTCGAGCCGCTCGTCGTCTAGCTCCAGCTCCTCGAGCCGTAGCACTTCGTCGAGTAGCTCGACCCGTAGCACTTCGACGTCGAGCAGCTCGACCCGCAGCACTTCGACTTCGACTGCAACCACCAGCGGCTCGACCGTCATCCCGACTGCCACTGGCAATCCCTTCTCGGGCAAGACTGTCTGGCTCTCGACCTACTACGCTGCCGAGGTCGACAGCGCTGCTGATCAAGTCTCGGACGCGACCCTCAAGGCCAAGATCCTCAAGGTCAAGGAGATCCCGACCTTCACCTGGCTCGATACCATCGCCAAGGTTGCTACCCTCGACGACTATCTCCCAGCTGCTTCTGGCAAGATCTTCCAGCTCGTCGTCTATGACTTGCCCAACCGTGATTGCCACGCCAACGCCTCGAACGGAGAGCTCTTCTTCGATCAAGGTGGTGCCGCCAAGTACCAGGGCTATATCGATGGTATTGCCGCTGCGGTCAAGAGGAACCCAAGCACGACCGTCATTGCTGTCATTGAGCCCGACTCGTTGGCCAACTTGGTCACCAACTTGAGCGACCCACGCTGCTCGGCTGCCGCTGATGGTTACAAGTCTTCCACCACCTATGCCCTCAAGACCCTCGCCGCTGCTGGCGTCTACATGTACATGGATGCCGGTCACGCCGGATGGCTCGGCTGGCCAGCCAACATCTCGCCCGCTGCTGATCTCTTCGTCACGATGTGGACCAACGGTGGCAAGAGCCCCTTCATCCGTGGTCTCGCTACCAACGTTGCCAACTACAACGCCCTCACTGCTGCCTCGCCCGACCCAGCCACCCAGGGCAACGCGAACTACGACGAGACCCACTACATCAACGCCCTTGCTCCTATGCTCCGCACCAAGGGATGGAACGCTCAGTTCATCGTCGACCAAGGCCGTTCGGGTGTCCAGAACATCCGCTCTGCTTGGGGCAACTGGTGCAACATCAAGGGTGCCGGTTTCGGTCTCCGCCCAACCACCAACACTGGAAACCAGTACATCGATGCCATCGTCTGGATCAAGCCAGGAGGAGAGTCCGACGGTACCTCCAACACCAGCGCCGTGAGTTCAGGCCCTTATTTTCGTGACTCCTCTGACATCCCCCGTTCCAGACCCGTTACGATACGATGTGCGGTGGTGAGTTTACAATTTCTACGGTCAATATCACTTTTCTGACGCCACTACAGGCCCAGATGCCAAGATCCCCGCCCCAGAAGCTGGACAATGGTTCCAGGCTTACTTCGTCGACTTGGTGTGTAAAAATCTTTCTATTCGGGTCATCTCTGATCAAAAACACAGGTCAACAACGCCAACCCAGCTTTCTAAGCTCTTGAAAGTCTCTAAGAGCTATTTGGTGCCCAGCCGATTGCTTATGCGACGCCTTGCCACTCGTTTTACCCATGTCTTGCATCCCAAAAAGAATAAAATAGGCTTCGACGGCTTCCATGTGTGGGCTTTGAATAAGTCTTGCTGTTGAACCTAGATCCATACGACGGACAAGAGAACTTGCTTTGACCATATAGTGACAGTGGTGGTTCACCGAACGCACATGCAATAAGTATAATCGCGATCTGACTGAATATTGAGGTGTATTAAAGCCCTAACCGCTCACAATAATCCTGGAACGAGAGCCTGCCAGTGACGGTCCCAGAACTCAGGTGCATTGGCAGTAGCCTCGAGAGCAAAGCACGGCAGAATTCCACTCGGATATGAGCCGAATCAATGATCCTATTCTTTCCTACTCTAGCTTGTCTCGACCCCGGTACCTTCTTGCTCAGTCTCTCTACCGAGGAATGACTCCATGAGCTTGAGATGGTCTGGAGCATATCCATTTCTTATCATGCATTATGCCATGCATCTTTCATCTGAGACTAACCCCCCCGAATTATGTCCTAGTCGAGGTTCATTTGGATTCAACATCTCAAGGGAAACCGAGGAAGAGATGGTCCCTCCTACTCCAGTGCCAACCTTGATGACGACCAGGAGTTATCTCAAAGCCTGAAGTAATAGATGAACCTCAGTCATCCAATCGATTATCTATGGAAGAACAATCCCTAGACTCCCACCATTCTCGACACCCCACCACGTCAGATCCGCCTGTTTCGCGAGATCAATTTCACCCCAGGACCCAGTCGGGCTTCCCTCTTGTACCAAATCAACAAATACTCTGATCTGGGTCGTGGGTTTCGCCTTGAATATTTTGAGGAGTTTGAGTCGCAGTGTCTTGATCGGCATGTTGGGCAAGAGTTGTAGAGATTGTTGAAACTTTTGTTCAGGCCTCTTCGACGTCCCCATTTGCGGGACTTCGGTGAGTACGAATACATTGATGGCTTTACTCGGTTAAATGATGTATAACGCAAGAGAAGTTACGCACTAATGAGTCGGCTCTGCAATCGAGTTGTATCCACTCTGGGTGCCTCTTCTTCTGGTTCGCCATGGACTATCCACTGCAAGGTGAGAGAGTGAAATCCACGAGAACCCGGTACTTGCGCTCAACCAATTCTTTCCATCTAGGATGCTCTGACTCTCGCTTATTCCGCTCCACATTCCGAACGATCCATGTCAAATAAAAGAATTCCGCGTCCTTGCGCTCTTCTTCGGATATCTGCACTTGTCAAGTCCCGATATTCTCCCCATGGTGGTGCTTACTGCGCTAGAGTTGAACCGCCGAAGGGACTTGAGTCGCCCGATTACCAAGAGCCGTGCGTACTTGGAGATTTCTGGGTCTTGAAGGTGTCAGAAATGAACTCCAATTCCTTCTTTGCACTCGCCATTGAAGAGCGGAACGTCCAAGAGCCGCAAGTTTGAAAGGTTTGGGAACCAAAGCGCAAGAGCATCGACATCATTCCAGCTCGACAACGGGTTGGAATCCAGAAAGAGTGTGTCAGTCTTCGGGAGGACCTCTGAAGACGTCGGTAGGGGGATGGCTCCGATTTGATTGTCAGAAACCATGAGCGTCGAGAGGCTGCTCAATATTAGCATTACAACTTTCCTCATAGATACCACGTTTACCTTCTGAGTGGTTTAATCGCCTTTATAAGGGCATTCCAGTTGGTCAGAACATTTCCGTCAAGGACCAACGAGTCCAGATTTGGCAACGCGCCCGTGCTTGATGGTTCTTCAAGCGTAGCTAACTCATTGAATCCAAGTTCGAGTCGTCGCAGAGATGGAAATGCACAGACAATCAAGTGCGCCTATACTCATAAGCCCCGCCACGAGAATTGAGAATATAGACTCTACCTGTTTCCAGTCAACATTGGTTCGATTAAGGAGCAACTCTACGAGCGATCTACATGAGCCTTGTAGCGGCGCACTCAGAGGGCGAAAATAGTTGTAGCTGTCAAACGCTATCAGTGCGTTATAAGGAGCCAGTTAGAGACCATACTGCAATGTCAAGCTTTCGAGATGAGGAAGCTGCTCGCTTAGACGAACAATTTCATTCCAGTCTGAGAAGAGGTTTCGAGATAAATCCAATCGCTTAATGTCTCCAGGCCATTAGTCAATAGCCACGCCGAAAGGTAGAACGCACTAGGGCAGACAGGCTGTATATCATCACCGGCCTTCCCAATCATGTAGTTCTCCAGTCCAACCTCTTTGAGCTTGCTCAGCTGGGCAAACTTGCTGCGCACTTTGTTGAGATTGACCGCCTCGACCTCAATCGCTCCGTCACTAGAACCCAGCACGACTGATTCGACCTTCGAGTCATCATATCTTTCTTCGATATACTTGTCGCGTAGAGCCTCTGTGAATGTCCGTCCGAGATGGAGAGAGGGTGCTGTGGCACGAAGAAACGAGGCACCAGTGGGTGATCTGCAAAGCGGTAAGATATGCAAAGGGGTATTAAACAGTCAGGAGAAGGTGCACTTGGCTGTGAAGTAGCGCGTCCCATCGATGGATCCGTCGTTCTTGCCGCGTTGACCATCATCCCATTCGATACCAAGCCATTGACCTTTTTTGCCTACCAGTGGCCCTACATGACGAATGGTCCCAAAGTCGGAGTGGAAACAGACACGATCGCCTACAGACATTGTGGGGAGGTCCAACTTGGCCGGCGCTATCAGGGATTCGAAAGGACGAGGCCTCATACATCCTGGAAGCCGAATTTCTCAGCGATTTTGTTTGCTGAGTAATCATTTCGACACTCCTGTCTCGCATACACGGTTAAAATGACAAAAGGCGAGGCCTCCAGCGAGTAATTTCCATCAGAGAGTGGATAGAATATCCTGTAATTTCATGTCCAGCATTCGGAGAGCCTGATTTGGTGCTCAGTCATTGACCTGGTCTGCTCCAACCTCAGTGCAACTTGGAACCCAACAACGATAGCGGCCCACTCTTGTCCGGATAACAAGTATCGCCCGTTTACAACTATTTGTGTTATTTTCACTTAAACCACTTGCACGCAATGTCAAAGCGAAGGTCAGGTTCTGCCATTCGAGCACGCACATCGAGCAATGCGTCTACAAGCTCTATGCCATCAGGACCGCCATCTCCAACATTTAGTGCAACTACAAACGCATCCCAGGTCAACCTGGACGTTGGCCCGGACACTATCATCACCAGGAGAGACCTGCGGCAGTCGATAAACGCATATGAAGACGTATGGTTTGGCTCCTTGCTACTAGGAATCCATAGCTGATATCTCTTATCATTCTAATAGCTCGTTTCCGATTGCCGTCAGTATCGTGAAGCATTGAGCCTGCTCTCGAATGCCACTTCTCGATTTGCAACGACATTAGAGAGATGTTCAAGGTGCGATATTCATTATTAATTCTTCAAGGCTGATTTCTAGCTAGACTAAAAGGAGTCGAGGATTCAGCGGCGATTGGCTTGCAGGCCTATGGCGGGTTTCATCACCTTATGGGAAATTATTGGCAAATCTTGGTACGTTCTATCTTCATATGGATGCCCTTGCTCACTTTCTCAGAACTCCACAATTCTTACTAGTTTTGAGGATCCACTCAGCAGCGAACTCAACGCGTACAAACGTGTGGTGTCGGTCAGTACTCCGCTAGACCACCTCTCCATCGGCTCATCGCTTACAGGACCGCTCTGCTGCTTATGAGCGAATGCTGTTGGAAAAGAGCAAGGTTATAAAGCAAACAGAGGCGGAAAGTATAAGCACCGGTCGGCGGAAACAACGAGGTGCGTCCAACGGTACATTTTGATCGCCCTTATGCTTTCTAGATTTACAAGCGTTCAAAAAAACCTTGTCCGCACTCCAGGCTCATGTCGATGATCTCGACCGGCTCAAGGCGGCTCACTATCAGTCTATCCTTGAACACGAAGCAAAAGTCTGGGATGTCGTCCTAGACAAGGTATGTATATCCTATTCTATTACCATAAACTCATATTGGTAGACTGGTCTCGTTGTCCGGTCCTCTTTGGATATCTTTGAGCGTCTCAGTGCTAAAGCGTAAGTGCTCTGCCGGGTTTAGTGCACCAAGTCACACTTTTTCAGATCTGACCCTACTCTTGAGCCGCTGATGCAATCTGTTCTTGACCCATTCGATGCCTACGGACCGGTCAAATCCGAAAATGAGATATTCTCAATCTTGCCGCCACTCTCCATCCTCACCAATCCGCACAAATCTCTCCGCGGACCATCTCCTTCGCCTCCCGTCAATGGTCATCGTGCTTCGGGTAGCGGATTCTATAGCGTGTCAGATTCTCTCCCTGCTTCGAGTAATTGGGCAGATGCTTCGGTCAACGCGTGGTCTCAACCCCAATCAGGCTCTGCATACTCATCAACAACCAGTCTCGACCATTACACCTCTCATTCTCCACCTCGTCGACCATCTTCGCCCCCTTCGACTTCCACTCTTCGAACAACAACCAACAAGCCGAGACCTAGCATCTCCAATTTGGAAGATGCAGCGTCTACATCGGCTACTGAAACGACAGATTTGCCGACCACAAGGAGGGACTCTTCCCGTCGAGACACCGTTCTTACCCTCCGCCCACCGCCGCCGGAGCCATTCAATACCGAAAACGCAGACGACACGATGAGGATATCGAACCAACTTCATTCGGAGAGGAATGAATCAACCTCGGCGCTGCCCACTCCCAAGAAATCCGGCTTCTCCTTTTCGCGGCTGATGGGTTCTTCGAGTTCCAACACCCACGGAGTGACCGGTCCTGATTAGCCTTGATAATTGAATCTTGCCGTGTGGCTTTCTATGTGATCTTTAAGGTAGCTCTATGATCGTACCGCGTTGGCAACTATTATCTCGTGTACTGTCTCCTGCTGTCGCAATTGCATGTATCTTTCTGGTTCGGATGGGTTCCGAGTGAGTATGCCACTTCTCGCCACAACTCAAACTCAGACTCTGCTTTGACAGAGCAAGGCTCAGCCGTATGAATGCATCATTACATTCCAAGCGTCATATTAACATGGCTTTAATAGTAAATCACATTTTACTGAGCTGCGCAGGGAGGGTGTTTTAATTCGTCGATACAACCTTGGCGAAACCATGGCTGACGCATGGATATTCTCCCGAGCTTTTCCACGTGGTCGTATTCTCTCAGGGACCAAACGTCGCAGCTCAATTCCTCCGCTCGAATACATGTCTTCGCCGCTCGTCTTCAGATCTCCTGAACGGCGATTTCTCTCCCAATCGCTCACACCCGCGGCCGTGTTCGTAAGTAATCAATCCATTGCAGAACCCCTGGTAACCCCTCTGGCAACCTTGCTCCTCCCCCGCGAGCATTAAAAGCCTCGTTTACCGTGCGGATGGACAGAGACTCCGGACAAGGTCGCCCTAATTTCAGTTCAGCGTCTGACTGGGCTAGTTCATATCCGAGTGGTATGGAAAGCATACGGGACACACTTGGGTGGACAGAAAGGCCAATGCCCACTGGAGGCTTTGGCGGACGACCGAATGGGATACCTCCAAACTCTTCACTTCAAGGGAATGGGCATTTTCGGCAAGCAAAGTTGATGATCAATTCCTGGGCACTCGGGTCCTCGTTTGATCTCCTGCTACTTGGTGCGCACAATATGGGTCCTGGGTCCTTCCCTGACTCGATCCAGGAATCATATTCGCACAGTGCTATCGATATTACATGCACCATGCAAAGACAGACTACCTACCCAAGCGGTTGTTCGTCCTCTGCCTCCTCTGCCTCGCGTGGTCAGTTATTCAAACAACAGTTAAATCCAGCTCATGAGTAGCTTAGCTTCAAGTCTGCCATAGGAATGGCCATTGTCTATAGTTCGAACGACATTGTCGCACTCTTTAGATGGGCTGATCACTCCCTTTGGGGGTGGATGAAGATTTCTTCATGGTTTCTGGTAAGAGCTCGCCTACTACACTCACACGTTATTTAACATATGACAGACCTCGTTCTCCGGCGTCATTGTCCACACCTGGTTCTTGAAGCGTATCATCGACAACCAACGATATTACACAGGTGCTTGCATGCTACTTCTAATCCTTTCTGGCATGGGGACAACTATAGCTGCAGTACGTGTGTCTTTTTATATCCAATTTGGCTAACAGATAGGGAAGATCTATTTCGGGGCCGTCTACCATCAAAGCGTCATGCGTGCGACGAGTGAGTCTTCTTTAGAGAACTCAAATTTAATCTCTGACTCCAAGGAGTGATCGCAAATGCTAGCCTGACATTCATAGCCAACTTGACCATCACGCTTATCACGCGGGCCTATTCCTTCAGCGGCGCGAAGAGCAAGGAACCCTTTCACAAATCCATCCTTTTCACCACTATACCCATGACGCTATGCGCCTTCTTGATTGTCATCCTTCTGGCGGCTGGCCAGCGTTCTGGCAACGAGAGGTATGTGGACACATCTCCTCGGAAGGTAACCTGATGTCAGTCAGCTTCATTGTGCCCAACTTTCTTCTTGCCAAGTTTTACATCATCTGCCTGTTGCGAGTGCTCAACTTGCGACCTCGGCGGAGAGTGGCAGATGAACATGCCATGACACACATCAGCGACGTGCGTATTTTATTCTGTTCACCTGATACATTTTCATGCCGTTGTAGTTTGTGGCGACAAAAACCGACTTTGGCCATCATACTCACGATCATCCGCATTGATCTCCATTTTGAAAGTGGTGTAGGATTAGCAGGATTGTGTACGAATAACATGATTAGGGTTGTGTATCCGGCGAAGAAGGACCCATGGGCTGCAAGCCATAGAGGTCTAGTGTACTCGTAGGAATGGGTGTCGGACTCTTGAAGAAGAGGTCCACACCCCCGGCCGTCTTTGGAAATGCAATAACATCGCGTATGGAGGGTTCGTTGCATAATATGGATACAAAGCGGTCAAACCCTGTATAAATAGGATTAGGTCGAATTTGAGGATGATAAATGACTCACCGATAGCCGCACCACCATGAGGAGGGGCACCGCTCTTCAAAGCTTGGAGTAGCTGAGAGAATCCGGCGCGTTCCTTTTCGTCTAGCTATCGCCAAAGTCAGCTCTGAACAACGACGCAATCGGTTACTTACCTGCAATACTTTCTCAAAGATGTACTCCTGAAGTCTATGATCATGGATTCTCACAGAGCCACCGGCTATCTCAGTGCCATTGAGCACCAAATCGTAGTGTTGCCCTCGAACCTATTAACACCTTAGAGAGGAAAACGCTTTGGTCAGCTGGCTCTACCTTTGCGAGGTCAATCCCTCCTTTCAGAAGCAGAGGTATGTCTTCGACCATTGGCGCGGTGAACGGATGGTGTGAGCTCGCCCATCGTCCATGTGCAAGGAACTCCTTGTCCTCATCGGCACGAGTGAGAAGCGGAAACTCTGTCACCCATAGGAAACGTTTGGATTGTAAATCTTTCTCTGTATGATTTTTCAGTTGGGTGCCAAGTAAAAAAAAGGTAGCTAACCCGTCGCAAACTCCTTAACCAATGCAGCACGCACACGTCCCAAAGCTGTCCATCCTCCCTATATGGCATTCATAAGGAGTCCAAAATCTTAGGGGATAAGCTGACCTCGAATGGTGCGTTTGGTCGTAGTGAGAGCAGAGCAACTCCGCCGTCCTCCATCCCAGGGACGAGACTCTGGAATTCCAACTGCTTTCCGAGGTCTGGGAGGGAAATCGGGATGAACCGGGGATTCTCTGCGGATATTGTAGCGACTTTGACCTGTAGCGGTTGATTATTCGGGACCAAATTTTGCTAGAGACGTACCTTTGGAGCGTTGAACTTCTTGACAACTTTATGCTTGCCACCAAGCTCCGAGTTCGGGATCAAAATTCCATCCAGCGCGAGTCCTCGGCTCTGGAGCGTTTCTCGCGCTTGAGGCTCCAATAAGTCGGTAAGGTCTGTTATCTGAGGAGACATAAGCTTCATTAAGCGGTGTTTCTATGGTTTACTCGTTTATCCCAGCGGAGATCTGGTTTATCGCTACCGTACTGGAATGCAAGTTAATACTGGTTGCCGCATGTAAGGTCGCTTACATAGCGCATGGCTTGCTCATAGCGTAGGATTGGAAACTCCAAGGCTTGTCCCAGCGCAGAACGCATGATCCCTTCGAGTGTTTCTTTGATCTCCCAGCCGCCAATCCTCCACTCTGAGAAAGGAAAAGATGGAGGCGATGAGCTTTTGTTGGTCCCAGCATCCCAACTTATCCATGCCATCTCCAGATCGAGTTGCGTGAACTCCGGCTGTCGATCAGCTCTGCCGTCTTCGTCTCGGAAGCAGCGCGCAAACTGATAGTACTTCTCTGTTACACCAGAGCACATGAGAATTTGCTTTGGTTGTTGGGGAGATTGTGATAGTGCGTAAAACGTAGGACCTTCACTCAATATCCCTTCGACATTATCCCCACTGTCGATTCGCTCTGGTCTATTGCTGACGCGCATCGGAACAAGAAATTCTCTCGCGCCTTCAGGAGTTGATTTGAGTAACATGGGCGTTTCCACCTCAATAAAGTCTGAGATGCCCCATGTTAGAACGATCGTATCAGCTGTGTCCCACTGACCTCGAGCGTGTAGAAAGTTCCGAATTTTGTGTGCAATATCGCTACGAGCCCGGAGATTCTGCGCTAGACGGGCTCGTCTGAGATCTAGATACCGATGGCTAAGACGAATCTCTTCTCGAGGCTAAGGGAAACATCAGACATGCCAATTTCATAACAAGCCACTCACCAGATACTTCTCGTCGTTCGGTTGGAATGGAAGTTTCTCGCTTGCGGGATTCAAAACTTGGACTCGCTCAACGACTACCTCGATTGACCCGTTCTTATCCTATTCAAAAAGTCGGACATTGATCTCATTTCCGTGTACTGCCTACGATTTTGCCGGGTGAAGGACGACGACCAGCAATAGTACCGGTGACTTGAACAACTGATTGCAGGGGAAGCTCGCGAAGGATCGCTCCTGCAGCATGGCTTTCTTCATTTGAAATCTGCTGGTCTGCATCTGAATTTTGCGATTGTTCCTGTCGTGAGACCAGCTGAACTTGGCCATGGACATCTTGCAGCACGAAGAATGTTAGTCCTTTGGCAACATTTCTATGCACGGGTAAGTCCCAGTGTTTTTCGTACAGGACCCATACCGTTTTACGACAATCCAACCGCAGAGATCCACCTTTTGGTTTATCAGAGATTCGTCGAGTTGTCCGCATGTATGTGTTCTAGGCCTGTATGAGCCTTGGCCCAGAATTTTATTAGAGGAGACCCGTAGACGCGTTTAAAAAGCACTACCAAGGTGAGTCGTGAGTGTAGAGGATTGTCTTTGTAGCAACTTCGATAAAATCGTGACATGGCGAAGTCTGAGCATCGAAGCAAACATGAACCCGACCGCAACCAGTCACGATGGAAGATGATACACAAAAAGCAGGAGAACGCAAGGAAATACGTGAAGTTCGTGTCGCAGACCACACAAAGATGAAGGCTTGCATTTCGTTTTGCCTTAGGTATCTCAGCGTGCGTACGAGTTTAGGGGAATCTTGGGCTTGCACTTGACATGCCCTAGGAGAACGAAGGGGCCACCTTGATGTTGCATACTTTGCCCGCACATTCGAATGGGAATGATGATGTTGCTGGAGAGCCGAAACGAAAGAAAGCGAAACTTGCTTCTCCCACTGCGAACATTTCAAGACTCGTTAGCGTTGCCGAGGTTGTGAAACGGGAGTTCTCTGCATCTCGACAAGCGGAGAGCAAACTTCCTTCTGGCGCCTTACTTCACCAATACAACTATATTGGATGCCTGCCCGACTCTACAAATGGCAAGAACAGTCTCGGGTTCTCCTGTGAAAGCTCACCTATGTACAGGCTCCAGCAAGGTGAATGATGATCCTGTTCTCCTCGCTTTGGAAGGCAAGAACCAGTAAGTATATATTTATATACAACTTTTTCGTCTAAAGCTGGTTACAGCCTCAAGCGAATCTCCACTGCTTATATGAAGATTTACCTGACCACTGAGCCACGTCCTGACCTCGAAGCTCTCGGATGCACGTAGGTTCTCAAGTCAAGGTACCATATCTCATCACTCACGAGGTTTGCTCTAGGTATCAAGAGCCATTGCTGCCGCCCAAGAAATCGAGGTCAGCGCGTGCTCGAGCGAAGAAACGCGCTGCAAAAGCAGAGGTAAAGGAGAATAGCTCCAAGATAGTACCAGAAGGTGGTTAAGATTATTTGGGGACATCCTCGAGCCTGTTTGTGTTTGACGGGGCAGTCTCGAAACTTGGACCTTGCTACAATATTGGCTCATAATGGAGGTCTCGTCTCCGCCTGCGATTGCATCAGAAATAAATGAAGAACACGAGAAGACCCTCAAACTGTTGAGGAGGGACTGGAAGTGGGCAGCCGCCAGCGACTTTCTGTATAAATTCAACCCTATGCTCCGGCTAGATTTCCTAAACTTATCTGTACGTCGAAATACTATCGCCTAGCATATTTTAAACGCGGATATGTGTATGAGACGCGCTTATTCGACGCGCCGTGCCCTTTGTGGGCTGAGCCAGATCCGTGGAGCTGACAGTTTCCTGGCAGGATGTCGAACACGATATCATTCGCGGTACTTCGGATACTATGATGAATGTCCTTCTCAAGATACTTCATGTTCTCACTTCTATTCGTGGCCTCTCGTACGTTATTCGACTATTATAGAGCGCTAAACGCGCGATGGCGGCACAAATAACGCGTCTTTACTAGTCCAGACACATGGGAACAGTATCTTCGACGCCTCTATGCTCGCCGAGAACCCGACAACACGATCTGGGGGACTGAAGAGGAACCAAAGGCCTGGGTAGAACTTGGGTGGCAAAATCGTCTCGAAGTCCTCTATAATCTCTGTGAATGGAATTTCCAGAATCCGTTAAGGGTCAGACAAAGCATGAAGGACGATAGTGACGATTATACATGGGTACGTCTCCATCCGGCTATGTCCTACGTATTCTGACTTTTATAGCGGACAGTTCCTATCGGAAAGGACGTGAAACGTAATGAGTATTGGCAACTTGGTCGTATGTATAATTTGAATCTTTGATTCTTGCGCTCATCTTCGGTAGGGGACCGCCTCTGGATCAAGCGGCCGACAGCGGAACCAATGCCACCCAAGGATCTGAAAAGAAAAAGACAATCACGAAAGGCTGCTGAGAAGCCGTCGAAAAAAGCAGCAGGCCCTAACGGGGTCGCCAAACCGGCACCAGTCAAAGGAAAACGAAAGGGCAAGGAACCTCAAAAACAAAAACCTCAGCAGCGAGCCGAATCTAATCCCAAAGCCAAAGTCAAAGTGTCAACCTCAAAGGCGAAACCAGCACCAAAGCCAGCTGCGCCGTCGGGTACTCGTCTGAGCTCTCGCCTGGCTCGAGGCGCGAACTCTGATGGCTGGCAGAAGGTTCCTGAAGAATGGTTGCCAGAGGGTGGAAAACAAGATGCCGTATCAGACAAAGACAATGCCAGCGTCGTTTCAGCTCTATTCGATGACGCATCCGATTTGACTGATTTATCGGACGACGAGAAGCCTCGAGAAGATAGTGGAACCGGCTCCTCTAAAGCTAATCCACCGGACGACTCGGAGTCTGATCTGACTGACATTGACGAACTATCGAACGACTCCGATGCAGAGCTAGCGAACAAGGCGTTCAAGATGGATCTCGACCCCAACGATCCAAACTTTGTTGAGTTTGAGACGGTAAATACTGCCCTGCTCTTGAAGCTCTCTGAACCACCTTTAGATTTGTGTCACAAAGGGCGAGTGGGTCGCCTTTGCTGAACAATTTCAATCATCTCGAAGCCATAATGAAAGACGTCTCTATCGCTACATCATCGAGATAATAGTACCAGAGATGGAGGAGCATCAACGGGTAGGTTCCTCCATTTCCACGTTCTGTAGCTTTATACTCTCTGCAGGCTCTAGAAGAGAAACAAAAGAAAGATCTTAAGGATATGCTCAGACGAGAAGCTGCTGCTGCAGCTGCTGCAGCTGCCGAGGCGCGCCCCAAGAGGTCGTCGAGACTGGCGACTCTCGGAGACGAGGAAAAAAGGGCACAAGATTCGGCAGGGTCGGTTGATGGTGACTCCTCCGACTTTGCTCGAGGTCCTCGTCCTTCCAGAATGAGAAGGGCTGCTGTGCGAGGCGCTCGCTGGATACAGGAGCAAGAGGAAATGCTTGCAGCCATGAGCACGGAACAAGAGGAGAATGAAGAGGATGAAGGAGTCGAGCGAGGTACGTCGTATCCGTACCGTCGGATGTTTGTTCACCTAGGTACTAGAAGGTGAAGAGGGCACGCAGAAGAAGCGCCGTAAAGCGAAAGTTGAAAGTGATCAAGAGGAATATCGTGACGACGAGGATGAAGAGGTCAAGGAAGAAATTGTGGAGACCGTCAACAGTCGGGGCCGGCCAAGGCGAGCAGCCGCCGTTCAAGCAGACCTGAAACGACCGATCAAGCCTACTCGACGTCGTCGAATTAGGGATGAGTTCGATGACGATTTCGAGTCGGATGATCCCTTCTTCCTCAACTGTGAGATTTGCAAAAAGTCGGGTTGGAATGAGGTTGGTCGAGTCAATCCTTCGTTCTTGTAGGCTGACATGCATTCAGGACCGCTCGCAGAACCTCATCTCTTGCAGGGACTGTAGTATTTGGCAACAGTTAGTACATAGATTCCTGCAGGAACTTTGGCTGATATGTGGCATAGTATGGCTTGCTACGATCGTGCGGACAGGATCGAAGGACGACCGAAGCGCAACTGGGAAGAAGAGCCTTTTGTGTGCTCGGCGTGCCTCGTCAAGGCTCAAAACAAACGGCCCAAGAGGAACAGACGGGCCAAAGATGCCTCGCCGTCAGATGAGCATGAAGATGAGCAAGTTCCCATCAATGTTGACCAGCAAGTCAACACCGGGGAGGATGCCATGGTCACATCGCCGTCGAATGAAGTCTCCACTGCTCTCAATGGCATCAATGGCCTCTCAACACCCTCCCAGACAACGACGCAGGAGCATTCTCAAGCTTCGAATGACGTGCATTCCCAATCCTACTCCATGCAGATAGAGCCATCGCCTTCCTTTGCAGCTCCTCCGCTTCAGCTTCCTAATGGCCATAGCCAAATGCAACCCAACCTTCAAATCGCGCACCCAGAATAAGTTTCGGTGCAATCACACACTACGCATCTCAACGGACAATACCAAGACGCGTCGACAGCGTTGAACCATTCCCATAGCTCGTCACGAACAATCATAGATTTTTACTATCGCTACTTGTATACATAACCTTGCCTATCTAATATTCTGCGGAGTCAAGTGTCTCTCACGATTGGTCATGTTTGATGATACCTCTCCACGCGATGAGCGACTCACCAAATGGCATGCGGGAACGTGATGCGCGACCTGCGGCCCTTAATCTTTCCGAAGACTCGAAGAAATTTAGTTTGGTGTCTCTGACGGTCCAAACGCCAACGTCGCAGCAAGCTCCGGGAACCATAACGCGCACTCCGCCTCCGGCAAGATGGAATACCCCCGAATTTATTATATACGGAGTTTTATTCGTGATTGTCTTCCCTATGATGGTATACTCGCCTATGCAGCTGAGCTTGGGTACGTCGAAATTTGCCCAAGGGTCTTGGTCGCTTGTTAACTTGGCCAAATTGATCATAGAATCCCATCCAAACTATCATTTGTTCAAGCACAAACTATCCAAGGGATGGATTCCTGGCCGACTCGTCGTACGTGTCTGCCAACGTGATAGACTCTGCGTCTCAACGACTTGCAGGACAATTCTGATTCACAATACCGCTCAATACGGGGCAACCTCCTCAATTTGACATTATTGGCGTTAGCGCATCTTGGTCTTTCCCGACTATATGGATTGCTCGCGTCCAGCTTTGGTTCACGCGCGACAGGCAAGAAGAGCGACAATCTGCATCGTATACCGTTCATGGCCATGTTCGCTGTTGCGTTGGTTATTGGACTCCATGGAGCCAGCTCCCTAAAGGTGTTTGCCATTATCGGTGGCAACTATTTCTTGGCGAAACAGCTCGGAGGGTCACGAATTGCACCGCTTATTCTGTGGACAGTGAACATTATGGTGCTTTTGTGCAACGAAATCTACGATGGCTATTCATTCTCTAGTGTCCACTCGAGCCTGGGATTTCTGGTATGTATACACTAGTTCCAAAAGCTATACTCACTCTGTCGATAGGATGGATATCGTGGTTTCTATCCACGGTGGCATATTTCCTTTAATATCACCATGCTCCGCTTACTCTCCTTTGCAATGGACTATCATTGGGCGAAAACAAATTCAACCTCTCACGTGAGTCTTTGCTACTTGATAACCATCATTAACAGCTCCTTGCAGTCCCCAGTTCCTCTCAACATACGCCAGCGGACTTCGACTTCGCACCATCTTGCCAACTACAATTTTGTCAACTACGTCGCGTATACATTGTACCCTCCGCTCTACATTGCCGGTCCAATTATGACGTTTAACGACTTTTATTGGCAGGCAAGCTTTTTGTAATTCGCCAAGAAAGAGACTGACAATACCTCTAGCTACGACGGCCGATCTATATCAAGCGGGATGCTCTATTGAGCTACGCAATTAGATTCCTTATCTGTCTCTTGACAATGGAGACGATTCTGCACTACATGTACATGGTTGCAATCAAGGACACCAAGGCGTGGAATGGCGATTCTCTAATGCAGCTGTGCATGATCGGATTCTGGAACCTCATCATCGTTTGGCTCAAGGTATGGATCTCGGGTGACTGTGACCTTTTTTGACATGCACCTAGCTATTGATTCCATGGCGCTTCTTCCGATTGTGGGCATTGGCGGATGGGATGGAGCCGACAGAGAATATGATTCGATGTATGGCCAATAATTATACTGTTGCTGGATTCTGGAGAGGGTGGCATCGCAGTTATAACCAATGGCTGATTCGGTACGTCGATCATACACCCGTGTGGCAGAGGACTGATTTTCAAAGGTATATATACGTGCCACTCGGTGGAAGTAGCAATGTGATTTTGGCGACGTTGGTGTCGTTTACGTTTGTTGCGCTGTGGCATGATCTCCAGCTGAGGCTACTGGTATGGGGGTGGCTGCTCACTCTGTTCATCCTCCCTGAGATGATTCTCGGAAGGGTTTTTAATGCAAAACAGGTGAGAGCGACTTGATTTGGCTGAACACCTAGCTGACTCTGTCAGTATGGAGGATATTGGTGGTACCGACATTTGCGTGCGCTGGGCGGCGTCGGAAATATCCTCATGCTCATGATAGCCAATCTGGTCGGGTTCGTTATGGGTCTAGACGGGGTCCAGTACTTGTTTGGTCAGCTCGTCGGCTCGTGGGACGGTCTGTGCGCTCGTCTTGTTTGTTCAGAAATGCTCATATGCGTTCTAGGTGTCGGGTTTTTACTCGTTGTGGTTGCATGCTTGTGGATTGGTGTCCAGTTTATGCTAGAATACCGCGAAGAGGAGAGGCGGCGTGGAATCTATCGTAAATGCTAGTTTGTTTGTAGGTGTTAATACGATGCGATGCTGGGAAACGTGTCCAGTATGAAGCTCCGAGGGGGGCAAGCGTTGCAACGTCACCTCTTGAACTCTGCCTCGTCAGGCCCGTAATCACCAAAAAGTCTTTATAACGCTAGAAAATGTGGATCATTGATTGGTTCTGGGATATACTCGCTCAGTTTGGTGCGCCGTCTGCGAGGGGATTTGCCAACTCGTCTTGCTCACCGTTGGCCACGTCTGTCCACTACAGGGCTTGCACACAAGAATGCAAAGATTCTCTTCCTTGGACTCGATAATGCCGGGAAAACTGTAAGCGTTTAGCCTTTGAAAAAGGCGGCACCCCAACAAATTCGTGTAGACGCTCTTGCACATGCTCAAGAATGACCGGTTGGCAACGTTGCAGCCTACGTTGCACCCTAGTGCGTCTAAATTCTACAATCATCTTTACGGGGGCTCATGTTCTGTGCAGCGTCTGAAGAATTGGCGATTGGAAGCGTCAAGTTTACGACGTACGACCTCGGAGGCCATCAACAGGGTACGTCAGTGGATACGTGTACCCAATACGTGTACTAATGTCATGTTTAGCTCGTCGTCTGTGGCGCGACTACTTCCCAGAGGTGCATGCCATAGTGTTTTTGGTCGACGCGGCCGACTATGAGCGGTTCCCAGAGTCAAAGGCCGAGCTAGACGCACTCTTGTCGATTGAGGAGCTGTCAAAGGTTCCGTTCCTCATTCTGGGCAACAAGATTGATGCTCCAGGCGCGGTCTCGGAGGAGTATCTGAGACAAGCTCTCGGCCTTTACCAGACGACGGGCAAGGTGCGGTTTTTTTATTGTGAAAGTTGCAGAATATTTACGAGTATGTTTTAGGGCAAGGTTCCGCTGAGGGATATTCGACCCATTGAAATTTTCATGTGCTCTGTCGTACAGAGAATGGGCTATGGCGAGGGCTTCCGATGGGTCTCTCAATATGTAAGCAGATTGTTTACCTTGATTTCAGCGGTGTTTTCTGACCGTTTGTGGACGACAGATCTGAGTAATTGTCGAGTGTGCGTTGAGCCCCCCATCTGTCGTTTGAGCGCCCCCTTCTTTATGCGTAGCACTTGGTCTGTCGACTTACGTATTGGATCCCTTATATACGCGATTTTTGCCATTGTCGAGTGTGCATGCTGCCGATTGCCAGTAGTGGCAAGCGACTGTTTACTCCCGAACACGACTGCCTCGCGCCGCTGGCTGGTGCATAGGGGGCAAAGGGACGACTAGATCGGACATTTAGAGAATGGGGAGAGTGCTATAATACCCCTCGTAGCGTTGCCAGGCGCACCGACGCGTTTGCCCGGACGACTGGCGGTGACGGTAGGCCAACGGGGAGACTGGGGCCATGTATCCTTTGTAGGAATGAATGCTAATCTGTCCAAAAAGCTGGTTATAGCGAGCAGAGTGTGATTTAAGGAATTTTTTGCGGAAAAATCGAAAAGAGTGGGTGGGGGCTCTGGGGCCTCTCCTGGGCTCGTCTAGAAGGTCTCAGGCAGTCGCAGATGGGCTGTAGATGTGCTCGACGCTGAGCAGCGCAGCGCCAGGAAAGCCATCGGATTCAACGCGTGCAAGGTGGTTCAGGCCGGGCGCTTAGGCACCTTGCTAGGGCGCAAACATCTGCTGGCCGCGCCGTTTCCATCGCGAAAAATCACCCAAAAATTGTCGGAATGCAATGCCGCGAAATGAGCAGACAAAGTCATCGACACTACGCAGTCGCCAGCGCATCACAAACAAGACGCGCCTCCGCGTCGTCCACGGCTCCATCGACGCCGAAACGGTCACAATTGGCGAGACGACGGCCGCGGAGCACTTCACAGCACCCAGGGTGTTGATTCAGAGGATGCTGCAGTCAGTTTTTCACCTTGTCCGCCCGTCGCTGTTGCGCTGCTGGCCGGCGCTCTCCCAACTTGCTTATGTCAGCACATTCGCTTACCTAATCATTTCTTTATAGGAACACCATCTCCAGCAAGTCCTCAATGCTTCCAATAATGCTGCAAATATTCCTCAGAAACAGCAACGGCCAGCTACGGCAGACGCGGCGACTCAGGCCACGCCAGCGTCCCAGGCAGCCGCTCCACCATCAGACGCCAATTTCATCCCAATTCCAGATGCACAGGGTGTCGTCACAAACTACGACGAGCTCTATGGCCACAGAAAACATGAAATGTCCTTTGCCATCCTAAAGTTTTCCGATCTCATCGAGGAGACGGTTCGGTTCGGTCTCGCCGGCCGCTCCTATACCATGGACGAACGAGACGCGCTGTGGTTGGAGAATTGGAATCAGGTCGCTCGTGGTGAGGGAACCAGTACGGGATCGACACGTCGTTCGAGAGCCAAGGCGGGCGACGCAGAAGAACCTGTCATTGACGAGGACTGGTTCGAGCTTTGCATGGGCCTCTTTGAAAAGTTTTCGTCAGAACAGTTACCATATCTGCACGTAGTATGTGCCATTATCCGAGCCGTGTTCGCCTCTGACCCCCCGTCTAGGACCAATCGTATCCTCAGTTTTCCTTTTTCGAACCCATGTTCCTCCAACCATATTCCCCATCCCTGTTTGCCTCTTTTCTTGTGCCTCAGGGTCTACCAGATCCAAAGGATCTCTGCGTTATGGCTAGGGCCATCTTTCCTCACTGGCTAGAACGCAAAAAGGACAGACGTGGTCGCTCCATCATCCCAGACGTCAACGTAAGTGGCTGACATGTTCTGCTTGGTCATCTCTCATCTCGCTCCAGTTGGACGAATCGGACGAGGGCAATGTCTATGTGTGCTTCCGCCGTCGCGAGGTCAAGCCCACCCGCAAGACGCGCCGAATGGAGACGACGTCCATTGACAAACTCACCCGTCTCTCGTCCGAGTTTCAGTCTGCGCTGCAATTGGCCAACAAGACGATTGAACGAGAAGAGACGAAGCGGAAATTGTGTCTCGAGGACCATGCCATTTGGACGCTTCGATCGCGCATGGTATCTGTTACCAGCAAGTTTCCCGACTTGCGCAATGCAGACGACGACAAGTGGCTGGTCGACAAGGAAAAGGTCAAGAAACCTCGACCGATTGTCGACACTCGTATGCCGCTTGGGAATATCAGGCAGCCCATGTCGGCTATCCCGCAGGGGCTCGAGGACAATTTCGACTTTGGTCCACCGCAGATACACCCGCGTGCGCGAAACGAGGATATTCGGTACAAGATCGAGGTAACGTTGCAGTCGAAAAAGGAAAAGGAGCAGATTGGATGGGAAGATACCACAGACGTGAGTCTAATCGAACCTCGTGTCGTCCTTTGCTAATGTCTGTATAGGCTCCGCTCCAACACTCTTCTTCTCCTTCAGCTCATTCGTTCCGACCGCTAGGAGAGTCAAATCAGGCAGAGGTTGGCGCTGTACGAACTGGCAACCATGTCAGCGCGTTCCGTCACCGCGTCGGTAGAGGTGGAAGACGCTATCTCGACCGTCAAATGTCTCCCTTTACCACTGCCCCTCTTCCACGACGCGTGCCGACAAAGCCTATCACCCTCCCCTTTGGTCTTCCATCTCTGGTTCCTGCAATGGCCTTGAGGTCATCGCTCTTCACCGCAGTGCCTGCTGTTGCAAAGTTGGATGATAATCAGCTCTCGAATGAGATTGAGGAAGACTTGGTGAAGAGGATGCAGGATAGGTGGAAGTTTGATTCAGACGCTTTGTCGGCAGCAGGACGTCCGATCATTGATGATTTCGACTATAGGTTTGTTTACATTTCAACCGTTTACGCATCAAAATTGACACTATGATAGATACAGCGTGCAAAGGCACCTGCTTCTCAAAGACAAGGAGTATCTTGTCAATGTCGACCCCTCGAAGCTTGCCGTTGACCAAAAGATCAACTTTGCGGCGCCTCTCAATGATGTTCTCAGTGTTCAAGGCGAGCATCAGATGCACCAGCTCCAACAAGCTTCTGCAAATGGCACGGTGGGCCAGGCGAATGCAACCGCGTCGTTGCAACAAGCACGTCCCCAGCTTGTCAATGGCGTCGCCGTTCGACCTGCTATTTCGACTCAGGGTTTGAGTCAACCGTCGCCGTTGAGTGCGGGTACCGTCAACTTGCAGCGCCAGCCACAGGTGGCTGCCGTACTCTTACATCAGCAGATCCTCCGGGAGAAGCAAGCCCAGGCCCCAGCACAAGCTCAGCCATCAAGCAACGGTACCCCTCAACCATCGCCCACCCAACCGCAAACACCCGTCCAACCCCAGGTGCTTCCGCAGGCGACGACGAATGGCACGCCTGGTATGCCCGTGTCGTCGTTTGTCCCATTGGCGCTTCCTCCCCAGAATGTAGTGAATGCGACCCCCGTCCAGACGTCGTCGCCTCCAAAGCAAATGGCCAATGGTGCCTATCTCCCTTCCCCTGGTCCCTCGCCGCTTCCTCCGTCGACGGGGATCGTCTCACCGGATCCTGCGGCTACTGTACGGGTCAGCACGCCCATCCGAAAGTCGACCATCCCACTTCAGCCTGGCGGTGCGCTGCCCATGAACGGATTCAACCCTGCACAAGCTGGAACTCTCCCCAACAATTTCACGGGGTTTCCTAATGGAATGTCTGCGGAAATGTACAACAATCTCCAGAGCATGAAGCTCATTAATCAGCAGCACATGCTCCAGTTCTCGCACCCTCCCGTGAACCAGCTCACACCGCAGCAGCAATACATTCAGCAGCAACAACAGCAGCAGCAGCAACAACAAATGCGCTTTCAGCATCAGTTCCAAATGATGCAGGCGGCGGCCGGTGCGCCTCTTCACATTGGGTTGCAGAATCATTTCGGAGACAATACGGTGCCGAGTCCACAATCGATGATGAACGGGCAACAAAATGGTCAAGTCGTGCCGAACCCGGCCATGTTTGCGATGGGAGGTCCGACGATGCCCAATAGTGCGATGAACATGACGGTGCAGAACATGAACTTGCAGCTTGGACCGCAGAATATTGCGCTTCGTATGCCGCCGAATCGAATGCAGCAGCAACAAGCTGGCGTCATCCCTCGACCGCCGACAGCAATGGGGATGGGCGATTATGGGATGGGGATGCCGAATGGTGCGTCTCCGTTGATGCCGACGATGCAAGGAATGGGCGTTGGGATGAATCCGGGTGTCAATGTCAATGCTCAAATGGCGGCTGCCATGTCGATTTCGCGCGCACCGTCGACGCCGCTTTCGATGCGAAATGCAGGGTTGTTGCCGAATGGGATGATGATGGGACGGTCGCCGGTGAATAATGGGCCGATGCAGAGTCCGATGATGCGACCGACGTCGGCGGCGTCGATGCATTCGAATATGGGGATGCAGATGCCTCCGGGCTCGTTGCCACATTCGCTGCAGAACAGTCCCGCCAATTTACATCAACCGCCGCTCACGCCACATCTTCGTCAACAGCCTGTCCCGGGGTTGTGAAATGACGAGTCTGGATCTTCTGCGTGGTGAGTTTATACTTTTTGTGCTCACTATGCGGTTTTATTGATTGTTGATAGCTCTTTCTTTAAACAGTTGTACCAGAACGACTATTGGAGATAAAATTCTCTGTTCGATGTTGGTCGCCTCACTACTATACTACTTTTCGGTCATCCATGTGCACCCTCTTGTATGTTCCGCCTCGGAACATTGCTGTAACCAATAAACGCTTTTTTGCATCAATACGTCTGTGCATCAAATCCCCAGGTTTCTAGGCTGCACGCTTGCGTTTGGATGGCTCTTGGAGCTCATCCTTTGCAACGTTGTCCATGACAGGGGACGGACGCTTTGAAAAGACGATTTTCTTTCGAATTATAGAGACGATGTCAAAGGAGACTTCGTTATCAGGTTCAGCTGTCTTGTTGGATTTGAGGACCGCGAGAGGTTTCGGAAGGCCTGTGAGCTTTCCTTCCAGGAGATGGTGGCCTATACGAAGTGTTGGTTTAGACTATGCATGAATGTTATTCCAAGAATGCACGGAGGTGAGACATGCCTCGATGCTCATGTCGAGCATTCCGATTGTTTCTCCAGCGTAATCACCTTCTATCTCGATTGAACCTTGAAGTTCGAGCAAGACGAGTTCGTTGAACCCGATGGACGCGACGGCTGGTGGGAGCGCATGATCTGGAGAAGGGACTTGGGAGGGAAGTCGGACGGGAATAATCATTTTAGTCTCTTCTCCTGGATTCTATTCTCGAGAAGTTCATATATTGGCTGGTTTGGCTGGCTCCAAAGTGAGTCTGTTGATTCAATCAACAAAAAACTTGAACTCTGCCACCGCCATCTGTCCTTCAACTCGCGTCCACGACAATGGCAGCCCCACAAGCAGAACCACGGAGACCTACGAGTATGTCTGGTGCAGGTGAAGCACGACCGCGTCAATCCTCGTCTTCATATGTCGTCGGGAATGCACCACAGTATACAGCCACGAGGCGGCATTCGCTCTACGGGACCGAAGACAGAATCATCATCGACCCGGGTTCACGATTCTGGAAGGTTGGGTTCAGCGGCGAGGGGAAGCCACGCCAGGTTTTCCTCGTAGGCAGTAGGCATGTAGGACACGCGCACGACGAGGCTGGGGGTGGTGTGTCACAGCTTTGGCAGTTGGAAGGTCCCAAGACTGCCGAGGAGAGGGAGGAAGCGGACCGGATGCTCGCTGCGAGGCTACAAGACGCGCTAAGGAGCGTGTTTTTTGAGTGAGTTTGGTGGGTGTCGTGTTTGCGTATGATCTGACGCTCTGTAGGTCACTTATGACCGATCCAAAGTCGAGGAAAGTGATTATCGTCGAGCATCCGTTACTTCCATTGCGAGTCAAGGATTTGCTCGCCAAAATTCTATTCGACAACCTCAATGTGAGTCAACTATGCATTTTGATTCGGTACTCACTCGCACTTAGATCCCATCTTTGTCGTTTGCATCGAGTTCTCTGCTCGCGCTTATAGCTGTCGGACGGACGAGCGGCCTCGTAGTGGATTCCGGTCATCTAGAGACCTACGCACTCCCTGTACGTCGATACGAAGACAGAAGTAAGCATCTAATCCCTTGGGTAGATATCCTCATCTCGACCCATGTACCCATTAATCAAGACGACGCCCCGAGCAGGCGCACGACTCACCCAACACCTCCGTGCACTGATACTTGAATTCGGCACTTTTCATCCTCCCTTTGCTACCCTCGCAGGCTCGGCGAATACTGCACCACGACCTACACGTATACCCCCGGAAATTCTGACCGATGCCATCATTGAAGACATCAAGACGAGCTGTTGCTTTGTGGGACGGGTCATGAGCCAAAGCCCGTCAGGTGCTCCCGACACAATGGGCATTGACACAGACATGCCCTCGCCTCGCACCGAAGATCGAATGTCGGTCGATCCAGAATCTCAACCACACACGCCATTGCGAAGTGGTCCAAACAGTGGGACGCAGACACCCGTACGACAATCGCAGGCAGGATCTTCTGCAAGCTGGGCTACTCGTTATCAGCGAGATTCTTCGGCTGTAGACTTTTTGGTCCCGGTCAAGCCTCCACCACCACTGTCCGGAACTGGAAGGGGAAGCATTCGTGTACCTGGATGGGTTCGCGAGCGAGCTGCAGAGCTACTGTTTGAAGCTGGAGATGTGGATGAAGCAAGTGTTGCTGAAGTCGTACTACAATCACTACTCAAGGTATGTTCTTGGATAGGCTTTGGAGATGTGCTCATGTCGTCCGTCAAGACCCCAGTTGACCTGAGAAAGGATCTCATTTCGACCATTGTAGTGATAGGAGGAACGGCGATGATGCCTGGCTTCATACCACGACTGCATGACGAGATTGTACGAACGCTCACCAAGGTCACACCGACAGCCTCAGTACGAAGTCCAAAACGGCGAGCGTATGATCCCTATGAACCTCTACGCGCATTAGTAGATCATGTGGCCATTCTCAATAATCCTTCCCCTGTTCCATCTCGTGCACGTACCGCTGGAAGTGCGCCTGCTTTTGCGCCGCTTTGCATGTCGTGGGTAGGAGGTTCAATAGCTGGGTACGTCAACTTATCATTTTGTTTTGTGTCTATCATTGGCTGACTAGTGGATTGGTAGAGCACTCAAGACAGGCGGACAAGAGATATTGCACGACAAGTGGGACGAAGCCTCTGTGGTTATCGAGGAACCAGAGACGCCTCTCCATGGACTCGCTACACGGGAGAATAACTTTGTGCTCCCAGATTGGACGCGTGCGCCATTACGTGTCGGTGCACCTCATGCGGGTGTCCACCCACCACGACAATACGGCGTTCCCCTTGATGAGCCAATCACCGTTTAGGCTATTATATGTATGTACTCTAATATAGATATTACGAGCGCGAGGGGATATCGTAAAAATTATTGAGCTCCATCGACTTCCCGCGAGGCATACGCGGTTGATTCCATCGTCCCATTCACTTCAATACGCGTAGTTGTATCCGAGGACAAGTCTTCGAGTGCCCATGCGACAAATTGCGTATGGGTGGGTTGGCCTGGCCCATATCGTTGATACGTCGGCTCCGCTTCGTAGGCTATCTGTGCCACTCGGATCTACGAGCTCATCAGCCTTACAATTCATGCGTAATGAGCACATACCAAGACGTCAGAAGTCAGACCCTTGATTGGGCTCGCTGCGGAACGAAATCTATGCATTCGATAAAGACTGCCACGTATTTGAGTCCATGTACTGTCACTAGTGTTCTAATCCTGTGTTAGCCTTTACCGAGGGCGAGGAGATTTCGACTTGCATAGAGCTCTTCCTCATAAGGCCAGTCGTCGCTTCCTTTTCGACTGAGGACTTCGTCTGATGCAAGCTCTGGGTCTAAGATTGCTTGGAGAGGGTGGGTGAAGATGCGATCAACTTCTTGTGTGCATGGTACGAGTGAGGCTAGAACTGAAGGATCATCTAAAAAGAATAGCACGGGTGTGACAACGAGCTTCCACTTTCCATGATTTAGTGGTCTAGTCTTCATCATAGTGACTAACTTACCTGAGAGAGATACGGTGGAAGCTGGCCGATGTAATGTAGAGCTGGTGATTTTGGATCCAAGCCGCACTCTTCATGCGCTTCGCGTAGCTAGTGCTGAATGAGCGTTTAGACGTGTGTTGAAGCGTGGATTATACCGCAGTTTCCTTCACATTCGCGTCTTGGGGATCGCATTTTCCGCCAGGGAACGCGGTCTGTTGACATTCAAAATTTGACTAATGAAGAAGTGTTGAATACATACTTGTCCTGGATGACTTCTGAGGGCCATTGACCGTGTGGTCAAAAGGACACGCAGTATTTCATTATGTTCATATAAGAGAACAAGAACTGCGGCTGTTTTCTGACTCGGGTATTGATGCCTAGGTTGTATTCAATGTTATACGCGTGTTATGTGCCAAAGAAGAGGGCTGGCATTACAGTCTGTCGAGCACGGCATGTTCTTCCGGCGAAGGTGCATAGCTGTACAGTCGTTGGAGCGCGTGTCGTGTTGAATCGTGCAGGTTTAAATGTGAAAATTCCTTTTCAAAGCTAACCTTTGTCTCGGCCTGTTGCATAGTCAGTCGACGATGAGTTCAAGTGTTATTTGAACAGGTATATTGACTATGAAAGTTGTACGAAAATGTTAGCATGTAACTCAGTAAAGATTGTGGGAAAGAGGAGGTTGCTCGAATGCTCAAGCGTTCTTTGACTTAGGTGGAGGGGGCACTGCCGTCGAGATTGACAGGTTGACGATCTTCGATGTCGCTTGGTGGGTAAAGAGGTAATCTACCCTGCAACGAAGCTGTGGTCATTCTCTGTTGATTGAGGTCTTACCTTTGGGTACGCTTCGCCAAAAGTGAGTCAAGCAAGCAGGGTACGTGGACAAGCTATGCGGATCAACCCACGGAATATCTCAGGTTTTGAATACGAGAGGGAGGGAACGCGAGTTTCTCCGGAGAGGATGATCAAAGTTTCATTACGGCTGCGGAGAAACCTCTAGGTCTGAACGAATGGATCTCGTCCGGGGATAGCCGCAGAAAGCCTGTTTGTAAAGGAAAGCATATTCCCACCCATGCGACCTGGTGTGCGAAGGGGTTTGAGGAGCCATGGGCCAATGCTCCGCATATTTTCCAGCGGGAGGGGAGAAGTCCAAGTTTCAAGACGGAGCGAGTTGGATTTGACATTCGGCGAGTTGAAGAGCACAGAGTCCGGGCGTAGTCAAGCATGCTCGTATGCCCCCGAACGGTTCTCCGGAGAGGAAACGGGACAGGACGATATTGTCGAGTTTGCGCAGACCGAGATAACGCGTCTGAGATGAAGTTGGGGGCAGCCACTGAATCGCGGTTGGCGGTCCACGCGGATAGGGAGGAGCAAGCGCATGTCGCAATCCCTAGGCGTTATCACCGCAAGGAAGAGGCCATATGAACGGTATTTTTAACAATGTGCAATGTTTTGGTAGCGAGCACGGCACGGCTGCCCCTGGTCCTTGCGAAGACTTATCGGAGGCACAGAGACAGGGCTGTATACAGTAAATAATTGCCGAATATTCGCTCCTGGATTCTCCATATGGTCGCCGTTAGTGGCCATTACGAACATTGAGCCCGTTCAGCGAGTTGCAGACAGGGAGCGTGGCTCGACAAAACGAACATCCAAGAGGCGTCCTCAGCAGACATTTGGCATGCGAATGTGAATTATTGACTATTTTTTGAGAATTTTTGGACGGGTCGCGGTTACCGTGTCAGGGAACTGAGCTGAGGCTGCGTCCATGAAACTTGGTTTCCAACTCCATCTCGGTCTGCTTACGTCTGCGTTCCAGCACGCTCGAGACGGCTTCTTCCTCCGAGAGCTGAGCTCTCTGGATCATCTGTACTATAGCGATTCGTTGCCATGGCCGACTTTCCACTCCCAATCTCAGAGGCCTTTCTAGTGCGCCGCTTCCTCTACAAACCTACAGTATTCTGCGTGCTTATAGGGTCTTATAGGGTACACTCGACAATCCTGCAATCTCCCAGTCATATAGAAAGGCCGTTATTCGCCCAACCCCGACAAGCTTCACCGTCTCTCTCTATCCACCCCGCAAACAAGGCACAAACTATCATTATGGGATGCGAATTATACCCACAGATGTACCCACAAGCCCTGTAGAGTCTAGCGCAAAGTCGGTGCGCTCGACCAAGTCTTCCAAGTACAAGGAATACGACGTGCGTCGCTTATTCTTCTGCCATTAATTTCGCTTATGCCTCATCGCCTATTAGATATTCCGCCGTTGGGATGACTGTCTAGACTTTCAGCGCACGCTCGAGGGCGAATATCAGTTCATCGCCCAGCGACGACGAAAGGGTCAGCCTGCTTTGGATCACCATGCCAAAAACACCCTTTACCCAGCTCAACGGGCCGCCTCTTTTGACTCTCTACCGGTTTGTACACGTCCTTGTTGTGTTGGCCGTATGGTACTCATTCAGCCTGCCAATAGGCCGGCCCTGATCCCAGTTCGATCGCTCTCGACGTGCACGAGTACATTCCCAAGTTGACCAAAAAGTCCAATCTCTTTCGTGCCAATCACAGCACCGTCTCTCAACGCGGTGAAGAGTTCAAGGCAATGATCAACGCGTTGCTCGACGAGGACGCCCACTCGACCATTCGCGAGTTGCGGACGGTACCTATTGTCCGGGACTTTTTTGCCTTATGGCGAAGGGACAAGGAAGCCGAGCGCAGGAGCGCAAAGACAGCCTCCATTACCTCTCCGCCTTTACCCGGGGCCCCAACTGCACCCACCGTCGTGCCTGTGGTCAATACTCCCCCGCCGCCGGCCCCCGTACTCGCTCCCAAGTCGGGTCCAGCGCAGTCGACTCCTCAAAGATCACCGACATTGAACCATTTAGCAGATTTCCTGCACACCCCGGTCACTTCAGTTCCGAAATCACCCAAGCCTGCAGGAAGGAATTCATATGCGACTCCACGCGGTAACATACGACCGAGCACGGCAAATGTCGAATTATATCCATCCAACAGACCACCGGCATCCCTATTCTTGGCAACCTCTGACGCCGCTCCTGGACCATCCACACCTGCAGTTAATGCGGCCAACTCGATACCCGCGGCAGCTTCGCGGTTTTCCCGAAGTCAAACGCTACCCGTCCCTAATCAGCCTGTAGATCCATTGGATCCTGTTTCCGATGCGGGACTCCGCGCACGAGAGGGATTAATGCTACGCCCCTTGGCTAGGGAAGATCCATCGTCACAATGGGGAGGATTATCTCGTCCCCCACTTCGAAAGGGGTCCAGTCCAGAGCTTGCGAGACCATCGACGGCAACCGGAGGAGAGCGGGCGAGAACTCGGGACTATGCTTCCCCGCATCGGCTTCAGGACAACTGGCAAGGTTTCAGCGGTGGAGGGTTGCAACCAATGCCCATTCATCGTCTTGCACAAAGACAACCCTCGCTGCCAGGGTTGCCTCGAAAAGCCACGCTAAGGGAGAGTCCCTCTGTCGAAGGCGGACTTGCGGGGGATGCTCTCAAGCCACTTACATCGTTTCCATTTGATCATCCTCCCGAGTCGCCTGGCTCACCTGGTGTCGCTGTTCCGGCGGCTGGTCGAAGGAGACTCGACTCGTTGGCTGTGTTGGACCCAGAGATGTATCAAACCCTGGCCTCTCAAGGTCAGGCTATGCAATCGTCACCATCACTATTGCAATTTGGACGGTCCCCGTCTATCGGTCATGACACTTCTCAGGTCATCCCACGCGCCCGCAAGACACCCCCCATCCAGGACAGCGGAAACAGGAGTGCGCGTTTCTTCGTAGATGATCCAAATGGAAATCTTCTCGTTGATGTCGCCAATGGACCGCCTCCTCGGTCTCCCATCTCGGCGGGCATGGGCTCACTCACGTTGGACCCCGAAATGGGCCGGGTGCGCAAAAATTCGACACATTCTCATGAGAGTGACGAGGGCCAATTTGGGCAAATCGCAAGAGAGAGGTCGGTTCAGAATACGCGCCTTATTGGCCGACCACCGCCTGGGAAACAACCAATAATGCGTCCGCCTCCCACCGCGCCACTTCCGCCAACGAATGCGAACGTGGACCTAAGATCAGGACGGAGTGCAGAGGAGCGCGCGTATAACCTGTCCATCATCTCGGGAGCGTCTATTCCCACCCTCTCGTCGAATGCCAGCTCCTCGTCCTTCTCTCAGGCCTCGCCGCTTTCTCCTACGGCAATGCCCGCCTCTCGCTTTCGGTCACGAGCGTCGATGAGCTCATTGGGAGATCAGCAGCAGCGTCGCTTGTCGCTCGATTCGCTCATGATGAGTGATGTCGAATTGCCGTACCTGTCGAGGAACCTATCCAACACCCAAAATCACTATTCGCTTAAGAATAAGTCGTCGGATGCCGTATTTGCAGCGCATAATGCTGTCAACGGGAATGGACCAGCCTCGGCTACGCCTACACCACGAACGTTTGGAGCTGCAAATATTGCAATCGGTGTGGGTGGCGGACGAGGGTCGTATTCGAGCCAGGATACGGATAGTACTGGGCTAAACGAGGACTCGGGTGCTCTATCATCCGCATCATCCATCCACGCGCCCGCACCTTCGCGTCTGCATCCACCCACCAAGGCCATCATTGTCTCCAAGACGACCCCTCCGCCTCCTCGCCCACCAAGATCCGCGCTTCGCAATTCGAGCCAGTTTGCTACGGGTGTGTTGCAGCGATTGGAAGAGACGAGCAATGGCGATTCGAGTGGCTCGCGTCCGCAGACTCCTTTCAACAATTTGCACAAGCAAGAGTCGCATGAGTTTATCGATAGCTATTTCCTGACGCCGCAACTTCAGCCCACGACGCTTGACCCACCTGTCGCGCCGTTTGCGATGAGCAACAGGAATACGCGCGACTCGAACATGTCGACGTTTTCCAATATTGCACAGTATTACCAATCGCTTCCTGAACGGCCATACGTCCCAGGTGTGCCAGCACAGGAACGACCGGGTGCTGCGGATCATCCTCCAAGCGACTTTGAGGCCATGTCTCTGCCGCCCACGCCATTTTCGACCACATTTTTGGATTTGACGGCGCACAACAACGTGCCTACTCTGGCCCCACGCACGTCGTCGCAAACTGTTTCGGGAATGGTCCCCATCAAGGCCGTTCACGCGCAGTCGGAGACGATTGTGCTCTTCAAGATTACCAAGGGGGACACATCTCTTAGCGACTTGCGTGCCAAGACTCTGCGCAAGCTCCGCGAGGCGGGTATCCCGGGCGAAAGCCTGGAAAGCGTTTCGCTCAAGTATCTCCCGTCAACTCGGAGTGGAGACTCGGCTCCGTTTGTTGGTCGGCAACGCTCCATGTCCATTGCGTCTGCGGCGGACATTGCCCAAATGGTGGACCTCGACAGCGAGGTTGAGTGGCAAAAGGCGCTTGCGACGGCAAACCCCGCACAAAAAATTCTTATTCGCGTCATTTAAAAATTGACCAGTGTTGTACCAAAGTTCAACATGGCTCCATGCACTAGGATGCAAGTCTCGCAACAGACTGCACTCGGTGCCCTTCTCGTCTCTCCGTGATTAAAGACAATCGTCTATCTGGATTAACGTCTTAACCCCCTCCTACTGGATCTCACCGGATGCAATCTTTCTCGAGTCGATCCCTTACGAACTCCAATCTCGTCACTCGTCTGTGCGTTTGTACCACTTCAACGATCATTATCTCCAATAGACAAAGCCAACTTTGAATATACCTATGTAACGAAGACAATTATTTTCTATTCGCCCCAAACAGCTTGACTGCATCGCTTTGAGGGAAAATATCAATGAACGAGCATGACATGAACAGCCAGCGCTATGTGATATCATAACAGGTGCGCTCTGGAATGCGCGAGATGGCCAGCCGCAGGCCACGAGGTTTGTGCGCTGCGCCGCTCGTGTTGTCGATATAACCGCGCTTCGAGGGACATCTCGATCTACCATCGCGTCCTGATCTCGTCGCACCTCTACATACCTCTCTCACACGACCAGAATGCTCCGCTCAGCCCTCGACAAGCCCATCATCAGCTGGGAAGAGTTTGACCGCATCTTCAACGAGGCCTTTAACCCATCCGGTGTCCCTGCCAAATCCAGCGTTAGTCATGATGGTCTCGGCGTCGTCTCGAGCGTAGACGAAAAGGAAAAGCACAAGCGCGAGGATAGTCTCGCGTCGACGAACACCGTGTTCTCGACCATTCCGCGCGCGGCGAGTCCAGAGCCCATCTTATCCGACGCGTCGTTGGATGCAGATTCGTTTGCGGGGTTCATCAGCGAAGAGGAGATCCCAAAGATCTATACGCCACTCGCATTCCCGACCACCTTTCCCAAGGTTGGACGTAAAGAGTCGTCGGATAGTTTGCGTTCAGAGACCAAGGCGAGTAGCGTCTTGTCGTCGTCTGTACCGCCAAAGTCGGTCGTATTTCCGAAGCGCCCGCGGGTCATGTCAAATCAGATTTCGTCGAGGCGGACGATCTCATCTGCGGGGAGTGTACCGCGTGTGAAGAGGACAAAGACCAAGCCTCGGTAAGTACATTTCATTTTTCCGAAAGAAAGGGGAGTGCTGATGTTTTGGCTGGATGTGTAGAGTGCAGATGCAGACGACCCCTGATGGCTCTACGACAACCGTGATCGACGTACCGGATATTCTCAAAGACTCTATCAACGTCGACTTTCATCATAGCCATCTCGTGGTGACTTGGCGAACGGCGACGGTGACGGAGCAAATTCTGCGCGACTCGATGGTGAGGGAGAAGAAGGAGAAGCGGTACACTCAGACCATCATGTGAGTTATTCTTGGAGTAGAGATAGTGTGTGATATTGATGTTCGAATAGTGTACCAGAAGGGACCAAATACGAGGATGTCCGGGCCACTCTGAAGCGCAGTCAATTGACGATCAGCTTCCCTTCGAATCCAAAACTATCCGAGTCTCAGAAGACGTCCTCTCCATGAGGGATACCACTTACGTTTATTCCTTTACTCCTTCCGCTGTGCATTTTCTTTATCCATTTTGTTGTATGTATATCATTGATGGAACCCTACTTGTAGACTCATTCGAGCCATCTGAGCCACCGTTTCGCGTGGTAGTCCAAGCCCCAATGGCGGTGCCGCGAGAAGGAGGGCATACTCCTCGACCAGCGAATTGCGGAAAACCAAGGTATCATCCGTCTAATGGAGATGATGAGATGGCGCGATATAGATCAGGATAACGTACGCATATGGCAATTGGGAGCCCGTTACTCAACCACCATGAAATGTGATGTTCCGCTATTGTCTCGACTGTCTTGCACAGCAGATTGGACGACAGACAGATCTCCACTGCCATGGTCTCCTTGTGATTGAGGACGACTGAAAGTGATTCCTCGTGCAGAAAGGTGGCATGACCCAGGCGTGCGGGCTTTGCGGAGAGTAAAGTCATTGTGTCTTCCTCTGTGTTTTCCTTTGTCTGTGGCCGTACTCAGAGTCATAAGCGAGCAATAAGGTAGCTTACCTCGGCAATATGCAGCGTGAGCTTGAGCCCGTTCTCCCTAGCGTATTCGAATGCGGCCAGAAAGTCATCTGCCTTCCCAGCCTGGGAATATGAGCAACGCTTGACCCTTTCAAAAGCACTTACCATCGGGGTACCACATAGGTCAACTCCAACCACTCTGCGGCCAGCTTCTCTCAATGATATTGCGAGCTTCACGTTCTCCATCATGATACCTGGCGACATTCTTCGATCCAGGCTGATGATAAGATTACACTTATCTTTGTCGTACTTCTCCACCTCGTCGAGAACAGTCTCCAGGTACTCCCGCTTGCTCATAAAGGAGCTCTCGCGCGGAGTCGTGCGCAGCTCGAGATATGTGCACTGGGCAGGTTCGCCTGCACCCAACGACCCAGGCTCAAGAAACTGTGCAATAGTTGCACGCGTTGCCTTCTTGAGAGCATCCGGAGTGGAAGTAATTGCATATATCGCCGGGAAGAGATCAAAGAACTCGTTGATCTCGTTCAATACAACCCCTTGTTCCAGAATCTTGAGCCCTTTTGCTACTGCGCCGTCTGAACCACTCGTGATCTCAGGATGTTGGTTTACTAGCTCTTGGAGGCATTCCAGAGGTATACATCCGTTGAGGTGGGCGTGTAACTCTGCTTTGGGCAACGCTTTGATGAAGTCGACGTCTTCGGTGCTCAAGGATGCGAGGGCTTCTCCACCAAAGTCGTGCATCTGCGAATGCGAGTCGAGCCCCGGTATGGCTAGACGTGGCTACTCTCCAAGGTGAGTTTCGACCAATGGGCCCAGCGCCACTCGTCCGAGTCAGATCAGGCTTGGCGGTGACTAAGGCGAGGGGAAAGGTCATCAATCTAATATTGGTTGACTTCAGCAAGTGAGCGTACGACATAGTCCCAGGGTGAACTATATTATCCAAACCATCACTGAACCTCGTATATCGCATTACCATGGATTGCTTTGTTGGGACAAAACTCGACCACACCCCTTCGGTGGTGGCATTCCAGTCAGCACTCAGCTCGCGGTTTCAGCGAAAGGTGATATGATTCAAAATAGATGCAAATAACTTATGGATAGACGGCGAACTCCTTGAAACGTTTCCTTTACTCGAGTTGTGCGCGAGAGACAATATGATCCCAAACCTTCTCTGTCACCTTGTCGTTGATGCTGTTCCCCAGTGTGAGCTTGTCCGCATCCTTCGTAAGCCAAAAGCCTCCCTGACTATAGTACGGGTGAAGCAACGGATAAAGCATCGAAGACGCGGCATCTTCCAGTCTCCGAAGTAGAGGTTTTGCGAGAGTAGCCGCAAGACTCAGGTACCACGTTTTATGCAGACCTGGCATGTCAGTACCTCCAGGAAAGATGTGGATAAACGCCAAGTCCGGATGGCGTTCGCCCATGACCTAGAAAGCTCATTAGTGAGATATCCCTGTGAATGGATAATGAAGTCTGACTTTGACGAAGACGTCATTATACGACGCGGTTGTTTTGTTCACGCTTATCATAGAGAATTTCTTGATGTCCAGATCTTCGAGGTCGACCTTGTTGCTCGTGGCGGCATTGAGGATAATCATTGCTCGTGCATCCTCACCGGCAGCCCTGTCATTGGAGAGCAGTGGCTGAAGTTCGTAAATGAACTTGGTGCGGGCGTATGTCCGGAGCACATGCGACTCGTCAAGTCCTTCGGTTGTTATCTTTTGCGACATTGCAAGAGCCCCGGCACTGCATACGAGCATATTGATCTTGCTGTACCGCTTCTTGATCTCTTCGACGGCAACTCGCACGTTGGATATGAACGACACATCGCACTGGATGAACTCGTGTTTGACTGTGATGCTATTTGTCTCGTTCGGAGAGGATGGCTCGGGGAAAGATGCAACGATGCGGTCTGCAGCGGCCTGGTTTCGTCCGACGATGACAATGTTCGCTCTTCCGTTGGTATAGGTCGCTAAGAGTTTTGCCATAGTCTGACCAATCCCAGAAGTTCCTCCCGCGAACACGGCCGTAGGAATGTAGCCAAAAGGTGACCGCCTCGTTGAAGGCCTTGATAGTGGAAGGCGATGGCATGGTATTGAGTGTTAGAATGGGTTTGAAAAGAAATCGAAGAGCTGTAGAAGTTGGATTATCGACCAGCAAACCATCTCGACCTATTTATGCCCGGAGATGGGAAGCTCGGGAAGCCTGAGGGCGAGGCTAAGGCTGGGAGTGATCATTCAAGCAGTAACCTCCGGCCCAATTTACCGCAGTAAGAGGCATTGTCGCGCTGATTCGCATGCTACACCTTGGTTTATAATCTATGTATCCGCAGCTGATGACTTTGAAAGATAACAGCGGCCACTACGAGGTAATGACGGTTGTAGAGACTGTACTTGAGCAGGAAACAGCGCTTGACACTCTGCAATATTTTTGAGGGTCGACATCCGTCGGGTCCAAGTTGCGTTTTCACCCAGGAAACTTTGCTTTACGCTATAAACTGTTTCATGTATATTGATTCAGTGATGATAACAATTGTAAGACACTTTGTGGTGTCGGCTTTAACTTAGACCTGATGAGGACCAGCTTTGACAAATGCAGCGCGGACATATAAACCCAGGGGCGTCAGAACAAGCATGGGCTGTCTATCCAGACATTGGGAACCTCGCGCGATGGTCTGTCTCAAGCTGGAAGTACGGCTTTGGACTCGAATGCTTGCGAGATAACAATCCGGATACGTTCTGGCAGTAGGTCACTTCTCTTTTGTGATTTCATATTCTGACTCAGTGTAGCTCTGAAGGCAATCAGCCACACTCGATTACGCTGGAGTTTCCGAAACGCGTCGCTGTCCAAGTACGGGCATAACTATCGCTTACATGCTCTCATGATGAAAAATAGAAGATCATAGTTCATCTGGATCAGAAAAAGGACGACTCGTACACGCCAGAGATCATCGGCATCCGCGCCGGAACAAGCTTACGTGACTTGCAAGATGTCCGACAAGTCAACTTTGACAAGCCGAGTGGATGGGTTGCATTTGATGTGACGAACGATTTGGCAGAGGACGGTCAGACTTTGTGAGCAGCTCCTTTTCCCCTTGTCGAGTTTTGTTCTCACCAGCTTTGCTCCCGACTCCTATGCGAGAATAGTAAACCGCTGTACGCGTATGTCGTTCAATTGGTCATTATTTCAAACTACATGAACGGCAAAGACACACATATCCGTGGTCTCAAGATTGTCGGACCACTGGAGTAGGTTTACTCATGATCCATGCTCGCGCGTAATTGCAACTGATCCACTGACAGGGAGCCACTGTTGGATGACACTGAAGTCTTTCCGTTTGTCAGTCCCGAGTTTAAGATGTACGAGACCATACGATAGCTTGGACTATCCATTTAAGAACGTAAATGCAACCACGTTCACTCTATATGATACAATATGTTGTTGGCACCTGAAAGGTTATCGAACCTAGCTCGCCGAGCGCTCGAGCGAAGTCAGATAATCCCAGGTGAAATTGACTGGGGCCTATGAGGCATATAGTACTGTTCGAGACAATTATTGGCAGAATCTTTCCAGTCCATGGTGCCTAACAGGTGCATTGTTGATCCGCAATTGAGTCAATTAATCAACAGAACTTTTAAGCGGAAATAGGATTCTGAACCAACAAAGCCACCTATTAATGAAAGCCAAACTAAAGAACCTAACACGTCGTGTTTCCTTTCCATCACCTCTATTCCACTCGTACTCTGCATCTTGTCAATGACTTGGCTGTTCGTTTATATCTATATCTAGTCCCCGTGTAATATATCTTTTCTCTCGATCATTCAAGCTTGTGTGTGAGAGTACCGCGCCTATCCCTTCAGCTGCTGCGGAGGCCGACAACATGCTTAAACCTCTACCACGACCATGAATAATACCCGGTGGCCAGAGATTGGAAGTACGACGGAGCTGATGAGGGCTCAAAATTCAGATCTATCACTCGTTTGCGAGCTCATGCGGGAGCGGTACGCCGAGTTCTATTGTGATTAGTATCGCATTAATAGGTGAATATCCAGAGCAAGACTGGAGCAAGAATTGTACGTCACTCATATTTTGTTCACTATACATCTATTTAAGAGAGATAAAGCGTTAATGGCCTACGCGCATTGGTCCAAAAACACAAACCACGGGCTGAAGGCGAAAACAGGCAGTACTCAAAGGTGCTCATCGATGCATTCGAACAAGGTGAGAGGGCTAATTGGTATCCAAAAGTGCGTAAAACATCTGTCTAGAAATCGAGGTTCGCTCGGGTCCCAATCCGAACATGCCCGAGCACATCGCGTTAGAGGAGAAGGTGCAATACCCAATTACCAAAAATCACGACTAAGAGACTATTCAGGAGCTGTCGGTCTGTTCGGAACTCGCACAGGTGCTGTATAATGCACACGCGACACACGACGACAAATATACAAGGCTATTGGCTTCTACGGGTGAACTCAAAGAGTGGTGGAACAAACAGTGGCACCAAAAGTCGCCCGAGGGGATGCGAATGCCATTTGTGGGTGAGTGTTGCCCAATCACCAAGATATGACAAGCATAACCAGATATCGAGAACTCGAATATCGCCTAAGTGTGCACCATCAACGCACATCCGCGAGGAACCTGAAGGGGTGGTATGAAGTCAAATTACCGGTAGGTCACCGTAAGCGACTTTTCGACTCTAGTTCTATCTGAGGTTTGCTCAGCCACTGGTGGAATCTCTCCATTCGGCCCTAGAGGACACGAAAGCAATCATGATCAACACAATAAATACCATAATGTTTGTAAATTCTCTTTCCATGACGCAGTCTCATCAAATGTAGCGATCGTGCATCAACATGTAGTCGGATTTATTCCCGCGCGCTTGGTAGAGCATCCGATTTACTCCCATTAAACTACCGTGCATCAATCCAAGGAAAGATGGATCTAGAACTAGTCAGCGAGGCACTCGTCCCGGTGGCCTATTACAACCATTTCTTCGAAGGACGGAGCTTGCCTCTGCATTTTGGCACAGGCACTCTTTCTCTCACTTTCCCGGCGCCTTATTCTGTGTGTCCTAAAGATTTGCATGAACCAATTGACTGACCATCTCTGCGAAAGTTGCGTGAGCCGGATCCACAAGAGTTATTGCAAGCCGAACGGAGTAACGACTTCACGTGGGTCTCTTCTGAAGCTGTCACTCTGGTGCGTTCCTTCTTCTTGGTCCATAGTTGGTGGTAATACATCTCCAGTTTGAAATTGTGCAATACGGCCCCCTTCTTCCCTTCAACTCGCGAGAGTTTCAACTCTTTAAAACAATCACCGGAAATCGAAAATCTATCAGCTTGGTATTCTTTACAGTAAATTGAACAAAGCCTAAACTTGGTATAGCGAACATATCTCGGCGTGAATTAACCGCATTTTCAAAGCCGGATTCATCAGTCTGGGAACCCCTAGGATCTCCGAGGCGCAAGGAACTTCTCAAGATGGCCATTGGAAAAGTGGATCCACGGTGGCTCACGTTCCGTGAGGTGAGTATCGAGTCTACTTGCTCAATCTGATTCGATAATTGATGCCTGATCAGGATTCTGAGGACATTGTGGCTGCTTTCATAAGGAAATGGGATATTGAAAACGACAAGCCAAAGCCCAAAGGAAAGTAACCAAAAATGATACGTCAAATTATCAAGTATGACGAGAGACTGGCAAGCTTTCATGGGAGATGAGCCACATAGTATAGAGGAACAATGTATTGGATGAAACCTTCAATGCCCCATCAACTCTGTGTTGAGCCTAAGTGAGCCAGCAAATGATACGAATTGTCACGAACATTGTCCTGAATCGTCACGAATCTTCACGAGGTGAACAGTCACTCATACCTGTGTCACGAATAGTCACGGATTGTCACGAATTGTCGCAGATTGTCATGAATTGTCACGATCTTCCACGAGGTTTCCAAGTCAAGCCTGTATTTTTGTCCGAGTAGGCAGCCCAAACACGTGTAATGACCACTTTCTTCGTCCATTGCCCTTCTTCTGCATGTATAGATAGCATTTATATGCAAGTACACGGGTCTCATCCTTCAAATGAAAGTACCGCATCTGTCCTCCGTATATGTACCTTCTTGCAGGAGCTGTGGTGGAGGCTGATGACTTGCTTGACTCTTTACCACGACCATGAGTATCCGTTTACCAGAAATTGGGGCACAGTAGAACTGCTGATGTCTCAAGATGCGGACCAGGCACTTGCCCACGTTCTCATGCGCGAGCGGTACGCCTAGTTTTGTTAGGATCCGTAGACTAATTGTGTGGATTCCCAGAGCAAGATTGGAGAAAGTGTTGTACGCTAATAGTAGTGCAAAAGAGATCCATCTATTTAACAAGGAGGAAGTGTTGATGGGCTATCATGCATATACAACACATGAAAGCAAATATACAAAGCTAGCGGTTCAGAGAACGAGATAAAGGAATGGTTAAGCATGCAGTGGAAGTTGCCCTTTGAATGGCGAATGTCATTATTAGGTAGTTATGCCTAGTCATAATGACAAGCATGAGCAGATGTCGAGAACTCGAATACCGCCTAAGCGTACATCATCAGCGCATATCTGCGGGGTCTCTGCGGCAGTGCTGTGAAGACGAGCTACCCGTACGTTATACTTTGCCTCCATTTCTATCCGAGATCGAGAACTGCACAGCGACTCATGGAATCTCACCATTCGTCCCTGGAGGACACGAAAGCAATCATGATCACCACAATAAATGACATAATGTTTGTGACTCCTCTATTCTTATGCTCAGTTTCATGAAACAATAGCGATCGTGGATCAACATGCAGTCGATTGTATTCCTGTACATTTAGCAAAGCGTCAGATTTACTTCCGTTGAATCATCGCGCATCACTTCAGGAGAAGATGGATCCAGAATTGGTCAGCCAGGCAATCATTCCAGTGGACTACTACAACTGGTTCTTTGATGGGCAGCCCTCGCCTCTGCGCTTCGGCATAGGTACTCTTTTCCTTCGATGTTAGGTGGAAGTCTGTGCGTTTTGGGAAGTGGCCTGAAGCAAATTGACTAACCATCTCTAAAAAAGGTGTTTTGGCCGGATCGACAAGAGATGATGCAAGCCGAGTGGTGGAATGTCCTCGATGGGAGTTGCCCTAGACATGTCACTCTGGTGCGCCATTTCTTCCTAGTTAGCAATTTGGGATAATACCCTTCCAGTTTGAACTGGCCCAATATGGTCACTGCTTCCACTAAACTCACAAGAGTATGAACGACTCAAGTCCGCCAGTTTGGTATCCACTACAGCAATGGGACGAAGACTGAGACATAATATAGAGGAAATCTCTCGGCATGACTTGATCGCCCTCATGGTACCAGACGGGCCGATTTGGGAACCCCTAGGATCTTCCAGGCGCAAAGAACTGCTCAAGATGGCCATCGACAGAGTGGACCCATATTGGCTTACACTTTGCTTGGCTAGTCTACTTGCTAAAGTTTTTCACTACTAGATGCTTTAGGAGAATTCGGAAAACATCGTGGAAGCTGTTTTGCGGAAATGGGATCTCGAGACGGACAGGCCAAAACCCCGAGAAAAGCAATCCAGAGCGACATGCCGAATTCTGCGGAGTGGTGGGACGGAACGACTTGGACAAGATACTTGACAAGTTCCAGAAACGGAGGATTAACCAGACCCTGGTCAAGAGCGGCCTTGGCTATAATTGTCAAGGGCTGTCTGGAACAAAACCGTTGCAATACTTATTCAAATGGCACAGAATCCAGTCCCCAATGCGTGATCCACTTCCCGATCATCTCAGCATTGACCCAAGGGGACCATTACAGCAATGGACGTGCTATATGCGTGTGGCGCGGGAAACACCTGCCCATCTGTCAGAATTTTTCAAAGAATAGAAGTAGTTGAATGAGACGATTCTTTGATATATCACTGTTACTCGTTTGAAACTTGTCTGTAGGTTCGTGACTACGAATTCAACTCCAGCACGCCGAAGGATATCAATTCGCGTCGTCGATTCCGATGCCTGTATCGAGGTCGACGACACGGGGGAATAAACAATTCCCCTCGACGCATAGTGAACCGAACTCCGTAATCGCTCAGCCAGTATAGTCCAGTGTCTCTCGAACGCGATTGCCCAGATTGCACAACAAGATTTGGTTGTCACGTACTAGCAAAGAAACAATTTTCGAACCTCCCGAGAACAAAATAAGAAATTGATCGAATAAGTAGAAGAGGTTGAGGAGAAGGATGTGCGTGGTATGGTTGGTTATACAGTAACTAGTGATAAGTTGCGATTATCGAAGTAAAGAAGCAGTATTGCGAAACCCGCGACCGAGTTTCGCGATATACAAGATGAATACGCTGCTTGCTGCCCACCAGCAAAGCCGTATCCATCGCATGCTGAAAATGCGTCGCTCATAGAGCGTCGGTAGAATGAAAGAGGCGGGGATCAACGTCGTCGCCACCGCTCAATCTCTTCGTCATCCACATCGTCGTCCGAAGTGACACCAGTCGAGAGCGCCGCTCGGAACACTTCAGGCGGTGGAAGCGGATACGAACCAGTGACAGCGACATCCTTTCTTCTCATGGAGCCCGAACCCGACTTTGATGACGAGGGTTGATCGCCCAACCCGGCTGCTTCAGCTAGACTAAGTTTGCGTTTACGCTCCTTTTCCGCGCTCTCGTCTAGTGCAGCAATAAGGCTGTTCATCGCTGCCATCTCCTTGGCTCGTTCCTCCTTTGTATACTTTTCCTTGGAGCCATCCTTTCCAGACCGGACCGAGCCCCCACCGCCACCGTAGAGAGAACTCGTTCCTCCGGCATACGAATAGCCACCAGCACGATGCGAACTCGATGTCGAGTTATTCCGCGAACGACCCCCGACAGCCGTCGGACCGCCCATGGCAAATTCCGTCGCCGCTGACACGGCCGTCTGGTCAATGCTCGCCTTTCGTGCGGCACTCCGAATACTCTCGAGGCTCGGACGGGTATTGAGGCTCGTGATGGCTTGTCGAGACTCGAGCCCATACGCGTTGTAACCTGGTCGCGTGCCGGCGCCCGCAAACGTATTGTGGCCGCTGAGCCCTAGACTGCCGTCGTGCGCCCGGTCACTCGCAGACGGTGGGGCAGTGGCGACGGTATAATTACCATTGTGCTCGATGGACGGTCGGCTTTGGGATGTAGACCGGCCCGGCGAGGCAAATGGATGGGACCCAATCACGTATGGGCGTGTTATTGCTTGGGCGGACGTGGATCGTGGCGACTGGTGAACGCTCGAGTTTGCAGGCTGTGGACTAGAAAAGTCTGGATTGCCCGTAGGACTGCGCGGAGAAGTCGGGGCCATGTCGTTGCGGGTATAGACGTTTTGCTTGGGTAGGAAACTGTGTTCGTCCCGATAGTGATACGGATCCTGTTTGGCGGCATCTAAGCTCTCCATTGTGGGTCGTCGAGAATGTTGCTGTCCCTGGAGAGGTTTCCGGGCGGTGCTTTGTGAATAATAGCTCGATTCGCTATAGGTGCTCTGGAAGCCCGCGTGTGGCGGGGCAGCCTTTAGATGCGATTCGGAGGTGGCCTTGGAGACATCGAGAGCCACCACTTCTCCCTCTTGCTCCTGCTTGCCCTTTCTCGACCGTGCGCCGAACCAAATGACGAAGAGGACCAAGCCGGCGAGTAGTATCCCACATCCTACACAGATTGCAACGAGCGTCCTGACTGAAATTGGCTGAGTTGTGACTGTTGTTGCTGAACTCGTAGTAGTGGCGACGGATCTGGTTGGGGTGGTCGAGCCAGTGATAGACTTTCCGAGAAATTCGATCATGAGCGTCGACGCCAAGCTTGCGAGGAAAACTGTAAACTTACACGAGAGAAAGAGACACTCGTCGTAATGTTTGGGTCAGTCTGAAAAACGGAAGCTGTGGGCGTTTCTCCCGCGAGGACGGATGTGCCACCGAGTTGGGTCGTCGCGCCCGTTTGAGAGACGGTGACGACTGTATCCTGTCTTGGCTGATGAATATGCATCGTTTGTAGTCTGTAGATATGCCGGCGGTGGGCCCAGCGCCGTGCGAAGGGCTAAATAAAGGTGATAGCTGGTCGGGGATGGCCTGGAGGGCTTCAGGGAGCCCAACAAGAGGTCGCAGAGGACGTCTGCTGTCGTTTTTGAGAACAGCAAAAGGCCTTGAACGAGCTGCTTGTCGGTCGGGTCCAAGAGACGGCTGGGAAATTGGCGAGCTTCGGCAATAACGCGCCCTGAGAAGTCGCAAGGATTATTCTTATTTCAGCTTGAGAGTTTCGGGTAATTGATTTGGGTATACTTTATTATACCAGACCGAGGCAGTGGAAGCTATTAGACAGCCTACTCACACAGCTTGTCCAATATCAAGTATGCCGTGGTTGTAGATATTATCCTACATGCTACACCCGAATATCCTGCATTTCAGCCTAATCGTCATGTTTAGTCGATAGAACCAAAGCAAACTCTCCTTGCAGTCTACCAAAATGTCGTTCAACTTGCCTCCCAAACCAGCATCGCCAGGTTTCCCCATTTCGACCCTCTCAACATCTTCAGACGAATCACCTGGTCCTCTTTCTTTTGCTTTTGCACCCGCCATCAACATTTACAATCGATTTTGGTCATGGCGCACGTCGCTCGACCTCCCCAACCCGGGGAGCGTCGAGAACCTGCAAAAAGAGATTAAATGTCTGCTTTTGTCCCTTTGAATGCTTGTAAAATTGCTCATCTTGTGCTCCGCGACGCGTTTGCAGCCACGCAACTCACAAATTTCATGTTCGACGGTCTACGCGCCGACTACACCAAAGCGTTTTCTCACAAACCCGCGTTCACTATTTCGCATGCTTTTACGCTCGCGTCGCAGACTCAGGACCCGACATACACGCTCTCTTCGTATTTCATCGATGACAACGTCCGTCTTCCTTTTTTCTTCCTCTCTCGGCCGTAGCTGACTCGCCTCAGAATCTACTACAGAAACGTCGATCATGAAGGAAACGGAGGACGCTTGACCCACCAGTGGACGCCGTCCCACGACAAAGGGCCAATTGCAGGTCAGCCTATCGCCTCTGTCTGTGATTCCCCTTCTCTTATACAAATCATAGCTTGGTAGCGCACCAGATCGAAGCTTTCTTCAGCTCGAGCACGAAAACTCTGGGGTCGACTATTGCCTAAACCTCAAAGCCATCAACCCATCGCCAATCGACGGCTCGGGCATCTACTCTGCAAGTCTCTTGCAATCCGTCTCCAAGCGTCTCGCACTCGGCATAGAGACCAACTTTCAAAGCGCACCCGACGGTTCAGATACGCTGACGACTTGGCACGCCAAATACACTGGCCGACAAAACGACTGGATTGCCACGGCTAGCTTCCACACGCTCGGGCTTTTACAAGCGTCGTATTGGCACAAGTTGAGCCCTCAAGTCGAGGTTGCGGCCGACTTGCAGCTCATTGCGACGCCCATGAAGAGACGCCGTGGCGCAGTGGGAGCCAAGTGGGATCTACGATTGAGCTCGTTCAAGGCTCAGTTGGACTCGACAGGTAAACTCTCGGCGCTATTGGGCAGCGGCTTGCTCCCAACTTTGCGCTCCTCTTTACAGGAGAGATTGACCATTTCAAGGTACGTACCTTTATACCCTTTTTCAATGGTTATGGTCGCTGACGATTTTAAGAATACGGCAAAGGTCAGGATGGGCATTATGCTCGAGGCCAATGCGGCTCCCTACGACGAGGAGATGATGGCATCGCTACCACCACAACTATAGATTGGAAAAACGCTGCCGGGAGGCAACAGCTTGTAGACTGTGCAGTCACTCACGGGGACATCCAGACCTTTAGCATACATACATTCCGTACGAAGTATTTACTGTGTCGTGTTATTCAACCCTTTTCCCTCGTCATTGTTCAAGAGTATGTTTTGGTAAGAGGTAGAGACGGGAGATTTTACTCTGTGCGATAGATAAGATGAACGCCCGAGTCCGTTTCGACGATGCCGCTCATTTCGCCGACTTGGAGCGCAAACGTCGCGTCTTCAAACGGCTTTTGCATCTGGCCACGGCTAAAGTGACCTAGATCACCTCCTTTCGAGTGGGAAGAGCAGTCAGAATACTGTTGGGCGAGCGAGGCAAACTTGTGCGGGTCGCCATTAATCTCGTCCTTGTATCCCAGCAAGATATCGATAGCCTCCTGCTTTGTACGCGTGATATTTGCCTATAAGAACGTCAGTTAGCTTTATTTTTTTGAGCGATAGATGTCGTGTGCGTGCCTCTCGCCAGCTCGATGGTCGTCGACTGTCCTTGTGCTTGACGAGGAGATGACTTGCGCGCACGATTTCTGGACCCCCCGATGGTGGAGATGCGCTGAGCAAGTTTGCTCCCGGCAGTTTCTCAATCTCCTGCGGCGTCAAGTCTGGAGGCGCCTGCCAGAGCGACTGATTCGTGTCGCGGTTGTAGAAATATGGCTTGCGGCGCGTATTGGACATGCGAACTTCCCATCCCTGTGCATATTCTCGTCAGCTCTTGTTGTCCAAACCTTTAGGGCGGACCATGTTGGATTTGGTGCTGCAGTGGCGGAGATCAAGTTATGACTGAATATGGGTTCAATGATACATACAGCTATTATTACTCAAATTAATGGGGCTAAGCGACTGGATATATATTAATAGCTATTACTTGGCCATCTAGCCTCATCACACTTGTTTGGCATATCGAGACTGGCAGGAGCCAACCCATCTTGGACCTGATCCCATTCTCTACGATGTCAACACTCAAGTCGAAACGAGCCAAGAAACCCCGCCCGACTGGGAAAGCGCCAGGATCATCGTCATCGGCGCAAAGTTCGTCAAGCAAGAAGGCTCAAGTGTACGACACAGTCAACGTCGGTCTCGATTTCGTGGCCAACCTCTCCGAAGCGTCAGATGTACTCGCCCCTCTCAAAGCAGCCTGTCGGGCAACAAAGTCGATCCTAGACGTCAAACAAGTCAGTGGCGAAACTCGTATAATAGACCGGTCTCATTGAGAGCCATGATAGGCTATTGATAGCAACAAAGAAGATTTGAATGACCTAATCGCGCGTTTAGAAGGCTATATGTCCTCTATCGAGAAACAAGTCGACTTGTTCGAGCGCTATTCTCCAGAGGAGAGGATCGTTGAGGAAGCGTTCAGCCAACCATTCATTCGATACGTCAAGTACGTGATTAGGTTAAACGTAAAGCAATGTACTGACTGATACAGATTCCTTGAGGATCTCTCGGCGAAAGTCCTCAACTATGTCGAAAAACGAAGCCAAACTACCCGGGGCAGGGCTACGCAAGTCCGAAAAGTCAAGATAGACGCAGAAACGATCCGCAGATTCAGTAGAGAGGTTGACGATCGGCATAGACAGTTCATGGTGCGCCGAGCGCCACCAAGCCTGCTTGAAATTTGACCGTAGGGCAGGAAGCATTGAATATCTTCACTACATTGCGTATTCAATCCATCGAACGAAGCACAAAGGATACCAAGGTCAACGTGGAAAAGAGTCTGACGGACAGTAAGTTAGTACCTATGAGTAGAGTTCCCGCTCACCATCTCAAGACGATGCTACCGCCATACTACAGCTGCCAATGGTAGCATTCGTTCCATCCTCGATCCACAATACCTGTATGCAGGGAACACGGGAGGCGGTCCTACAAATGATCTGGCACTGGGCCAGCGACGATATATCCGACAAGCCAATATTCTGGCTCTGCGACATAGCCGGTTCCGGCAAATCCACAGTCGCAATGTCCGCAGCCGAAAGGTGGCGGAATGAGGGAATATTAGGTGGTCGATTCTTCTTCTCTATTGCAAGTAGTGAAGGGTCCACGACCGAAAAATTTTGTTCCACCATAGCAAGGGAGCTCGCCTATTACATCCCGGGGCATGGTCGAAGCATCGCCGATGCAGTGAGACGGAATCCCATCGTCATGCGAAGTTCACTTGATGAGCAGTTTCGAACCCTCATCACTGGTTCACTTCATAGTCAGCAAGACCGCGTAATTTTCGTTATCGACGCTCTTGACGAGTGCAAATCTGGATCACAACGAAAGGAACTTGTCGAGGCTCTGTACACGGCTGTTCGAGAGTGCAAGAATCTCAAGATCTTCATGACGAGTCGACCAGACCCTGTCGTCGAGGCAATCTTGGGATCGCTCTCGACCAAGGCCAAGTTGGAGGATCGCCTTCACCATGTCAATCATCGTGATAACATCGACGACATTGCGAACTATGTGCACCGATCACTGGGTGGCATACTGCCAGGAGACAAAAGGCAGAAGCTCGTCGAAAAGGCCAACGGGCTCTTCATCTGGGCGAGCACCGCCTGTCGAATGCTCAAAAATGAGGCCAGCTTAATCTCACCCGAGGACATGTACGCTCGTCTGACCTCCATGGATCAAGTTGGAGTCATAGACGACGTTTACAATCTTGTCTTCGAGCGCACAGATCCTGAATACTACACAGTCTTGTGTACAATGCTTGCGCTTCTAGCTGCTGCATTCGAACCGCTCACAATCGATGATCTGGACGACCTCCTGAAGAGCTCTAAAATACACGGAAGTGCCAAGGCATTGGTACATAATCTAGGAAGCGTACTCACTATAGATGCGACAAATCTTATTCAGTTTCGTCATCCTACGGTGGTCGAGTACCTCCGGCGCTGTCCAATCAATCCAGCCATCAATAATCGCAATATAATTTCTATCAACTTCGCAAATGCGCATGGTCAAACAGCATTATGGTGTCTTAAACGTCTCAAGTCTCCAAGTGAAGGTCTCAAGTTTAACATATGTCAAATCGAGTCATCTTTCAACCTGAATAGGCAAATTCCGGATCTTGATACTAGAGTATCAAATTTTATTTCAAGGAGACTTCGATACGCTAGCTCTCATTGGGTATTCCATGTAGCCGAAACAAACGATAACTGGCGATACACGTTCAGTAGCGAACTTGAGCACATTACTCAAATACCATACGTACTATACTGGATGGAGATCCTAAGTTTCACCGGAGGAGTGCCACGAGCAATAGCTGGCCTTCGAGCCATTGCACATCATGCAGGAGTGAGTGATTAGTCGTGATAAATTATAATTTTAACGCCACAAACAGTTGAAAGAGAACATTAAAGGGTCAATTATCGAGATTCGGCGGTTTATGATGGCATTTTCAGTGCCAATCCAGGATAGTGCTCCACATATTTACCTCTCGGCACTTCCCTTCGCCCCCATCGAATCAAAAATACATAATGGGTGTATAGAAAAGTTTAGTAGCACCCTCACTGTCACTCTTGGGGTCGAAAAGATGTTCTCCGGGCTCCCCAAGTTCCTTCGAGGTCACGAAGACTGGGTCCGGGCCGTGGGTTTCTCGCCAGATGGCTCAAAAATTGTCTCTGGCTCCTCCGATAGGACTATTCGACTGTGGGATGTGGACACTGGACAGGCTTTGGGAAAGCCACTTCGGGGTCACTCGGGCTCGGTGAGGGCTGTCGGGTTCTTGCCAGATGGCTCGCGAATTGTCTCTGGCTCGTCCGACAAGACGATCCGACTATGGGATGTAGAAACTGGACAGGCTTTGGGAAAGCCATTTCGGGGCCACGAAAGCTCAGTCTTAGCCGTCAGATTCTTGTCAGATGGCTCAAGAATTGTTTCTGGCTCACGGGACAAGACGATTCGATTATGGGATGCAGACACTGGGCTTTCTCTTGGACAGCCCCTTCGGGGTCACGAAGGCTCGGTAAGGGCTCTTGGGATCTCGCCAGATGGTTCACAAATTGCCTCCGGCTCGTCCGACAAGACGATCCGACTATGGGATGCAGACACAGGACTGCCTTTAGGGGAGCCACTTTGGGGTCACCAATGCCCCGTCTTGGCTGTCGAGTTCTCTCCGGACGGATCGCGAATCGTCTCTGGCTCGTCCGACAAGACTATCCGAATCTGGGATGCAGATACAGGACAGACTCTAGGAGAGCCATTTTGTGGTCATGAATTCCCCGTCTTGGCCGTCGGATTCTCTCCGGATGGCTCACGAGTCGTCTCTGGTTCGTCCGATAAGACGATTCGACTTTGGGATGTCGATACAGGACAGCTATCTCGAGAGCCACTTCGGGGTCATGAATATTCGGTCTTAGCCGTCGTATTCTCACCAGATGGCTCACAAATTGTCTCTGGATCACGAGATAAGACGATTAGACTATGGGATGTGGACAGTGGGCAGCCCTTGGGCGAGTCACTGCGAGGTCACGAGGGTTCGGTCTTGGCCGTCAGATTTTCGTCAGATGGTTCGAAAATTGTCTCTAGCTCACGGGATCAGACGGTTCGACTATGGGATGTAGGATCTGGACAACCTCTGGGTGAGCCAATTCGGGGTCACGCAGATTTAGTGAGAGCTGTCGGATTCTCGCTAGATGGCTCGAAAATCGTATCGGGCTCGTCTGACAAGACAATTCGCCTATGGGATATAGCCACTAGAACCTCTTTGGGAGCGCCATTTCCTGTTGATGAATACTCGGTTTTGGCCGTCGGATTCTTGCCAGATGGCTCGAGGATCATCTGTGGCTCGTCCGACGGGATTATTCAACTATGGGATGCGGACACTGGACAGGCTTTGGGAAAGCCACTTCGGGTTCACTCGGGCTCGGTGAGGGCTGTCGGGTTCTCGCCAGATGGCTCAAAAATCGTCTCTGGCTCTTCCGGTAGGAGGATTCAACTGTGGGATGTGAACACTGGAAATCCTCTGGGCGAGCCAGTATGGCGTCACAATGGCTCGGTCTTGGCCGTCGGATTCTCGCCAGACGGTTCACGAATCGTCTCTGGCTCTGCCGACAAGACGATCCAACTATGGGAGGCAGACACAGGACAGCCTATAGGAGAGCCACTTAGGGGTCACGAAGGTCCGGTGTACGCCGTTGGGTTCTCTTCAGATGGTTTAAAACTTGTCTCTGGCTCGTCTGATCAAACAATCCGACTGTGGGATGTGAACACTGGACAGGCGTTGGGAGAGCCATATCGAGGTCACCAAGGCTCGGTGTACGCTGTCGAATTCTCGCCAGATAGCTCACGAATCGTCTCTGGCTCGTCTGACAAGACGATTCGACTATGGGATGTACACACCATACCCCCTCTTGGAGCGCCACTTCGGGGGCATGAATACTCTGCCTTGGCCACCAGATTACCGCCAGATGGCTCGCAAATTGTCTCTCACGTACGAGACAAAACAGTTCAACCATCAGCTGCCAAAGCAGGTAAGTGTCCTCTCGGCTTGTCTTGACGTGACTTGACAAGCACCGCAAGATGTAAAGGTGAATAAACATAGTCGGGGCCGCAGTGAGTCCCCACATTCAAGATCCCAGGAAGATCCAGGTGGTCTTCCCCTACGAGTCTTCGTACCTGGATTCCAGCATTGTTCCCTCTTGCAAGATGGCTGGGTACAATCCTCTGGTAAATTCCTCTTTTGGACACCACCAGAAAATCGGCATGGACTCCTGTATCCCCATCTTCTGACCATGCCAACAACGAGTCCATTCCGTGCAACCAAACTCGATTTCACCCAGTTTCGATGTGGCCCCTCCTGGACTAGTGTTCGAAAAGATCCCTGAGTAGTCTACTGTGGTTATCGTCGCTTTCAATGTATACTTCCTTTATTTCATTTGCAGCGTGAGGAACGTTCGCAATCTTACGAGGTCATTCATCCCAAGTTGTGTGCTTGAGACGTACACATCTAGAATCCACGTGCAGCCACGTCGATGTATAGGATAGAAACCACCGAGTTGTGTGTTCGCCAAACTGTCTATTCTCATGAATATAATTGGTTTTGAAAATAATATAGCTATCAACACCGGCGCCTTTTGTTGCTGACGCATACCCGCTTACTTGTCCTCGACGTCGACCGGACTTACGAATTCAACAGAGAATGCCGGCTCCAGCACAGGATTCAGCGCTCCAAGACGCAGAGGAGCAAGGGGTATGTTTTCTATATTTCTTTCCCGTCGCCGGACGTGCTCAACGGCGCTTGATAGGACTCTGGCTTTGACGAAGACTATCCAGAAGATGCAAAGGGAAGGAAGAAGGGCTCAACGTATGCTTCTCGCTTCTTTGCGCATACTCTTATTATAGGAGAATAACTAACGCATTCTTACCTCGTCTAGGTCCCAAGCCACTAGGCGGGATCAGAACCGCATTGCCCAGCGTGATTTCAGATTGAGAAAGCAACAAAAGGTCATCTTCATCTTCATACGTGCATATTGCTGAGGACTAAAACGTGCAATAGATCCGAGACTTGGAGCGCAAAGTCGAAATTCTCTCCGCAAATAGGGAAGACTCGTTGAAGGCACTAGATGGGATGCTGCAAGACTTGGTTCGCGAAAACCAGGCACTGCGGCAGCTTGCAGGACCTCTCGGGCTTCATTGGGGAAGGCATTGGAGGGTTCTTGCCTAAACTCGGCTGGGACATTCAAAGCTTTGAGGACTTCAAGTCAAAGGGAGAGTTAGATACAATGGGAGAGTCATATGGTGCAAGAAGAATCCAAACACGCCTGCTCCAATTGTGCCGACTCTTGCAGGACAGAAAAGGAGAATTGACGAGCCAACTGAGGCGAGAAAAAGTCAAAGGTCTGCTATTCTCAATATACGTCGTGACTATATCTCTGATCACTAGGATTCTAGAGCAACGATAACGAGGAGTTGACCCTCCCCGCCCAATTCGTTTATCAACACGTCCATTTTCACAGCACAATCATCCAATCCGTGCCTTCAACCAACGCCAATCAATCAATGGGGCACTCTTTAGTGCGGACTATGCCTCCAATGCTCCAGGGCCTATGGTCCATGCACAAGGACTACGCTTCCTCCACCACAGCCAACAATCAATACATCGACACCATCTGGGGTTGAGCCTATGGAGGTGGTGGTGGACTCACGCCGTCCTCTCAGCAATTCGAACCCGCTGAATAGTGCGGCTGCGAATACGTATCCAGCATATTCTGCGCCATCTAGACCTGCACCTTCCGATGGTTCGGCGACCCATCATTGGCACTTCGAATTCACGAAGATCCGCTGAAGTGAGAAGAAGCTGGTAGACTTATTCAGTGCGTTTAATCTCTGCTCATCCATTAAGACTCTGATGTTTCATAGTCACCATCCCACTATAAACGGAACCTGCACTGTCTGCCGGCTCCGTCCAACACAGATTCAGCGCACCATATAGCACGAATTTGTCATTGATGGAATTGTTATCCCGGACATCCGCGATAAGATGATACTTTACAAAGGTCGATTTGACCTAGCAAGTGCGATGCATCTTATGCTCAGCACATCTCGCATTCACTCTGAAGATACAATGGTTCACACATTGGGAGATGTCAGAGTGGTTTTAGACAGTATGGGTGAGTGGATTCATGCATCACACACTTCGTTGACTCATTGGCCCGGCAGATTCCTTACAACAGCTTCTGTCCTCGAAGTAGCTAATAAATGGCGACGCGAGCGCGGGGACCTGAAATTCCTCAGAGTGTTCTTGAAGCAGAGTGATCGTGTCGACTGCTCGAGACTGATACCAAGGGCTCGACCCTCTTTCGTCTTCTCATTTCCTTTTCCACCTCTGTCCGGCTAGAATTGCAGCCAATAATGCTATTCTCCATGGACTGTGCCGGTTCCTGTACCTATTCTTGTTCGTACTCACTGTAAAGCACCACTAATGTCCAGCAAACAGCGTTTTTGTCTACAAGGAATCGCATAGCGAGACTGAATACATGAAGAGCATAAATTGTGATTCCATCCATTGTCCAAAGACTGTTGGTAGTTATTTCAGACATAGTTGCCGCTACTTCCTCGTTGGATCATCGCCAAGACGCGGTTGGCGACGACGTTTGGCACCTCTTCGCTGAGAATCGTCTCGCGCGCATGAGCGTTGCTCTCCGCGGCAAGTCGCATCATCTGTCTATTGTTCCCACAATCTGAATACCTTGCGTGATCATGACATCTAGATTGAGGATACTTGTCTTGTGTCACATTGTACTGCCGCGTGGTTCAGCAGCTTGGTTGAAAGTGAGAAACTGAACGTACCTCGTGCAGAACGGCCAAACATCTCCTCTTGATTCTTCATTGAGTGGGAGCGCTTTTCAAGACGCGGGAGGTCCACCGCTCTCGATCAACTCGTCGCCGCCTTCACCGTCGGTGCTATAGACAGGTGGTGGATGAGCTTCGATCGGGAGACTATCCTCTCGCCCGCCAACATCTATCCTCCGGTGGGCTCCCCATCGAGCTCCCTTGACTGACCCTCGAGACGCTAGATTCGCGCGAAAGGCATCAGAAGACGTCTGCTCCAAGCCTGCTCCTCCTGCTCCTCCACTCCCAGTGCTCTCGTGATGGCGATGATGAGGATATCCATGAGTAGCATCCGGAGGAGAATAACTGGGTGAAAACGCATGTGGACGAGGCGGAGGCGTTGGTGCCGTGTTCTCGCTCCCGGCGCTCATGTCCAGAGGAGGACGCTCGAGTGGATGTGGACTATCTGTGATGGCAGCAGTCTGCATGAACACCCTCGGAGGCGGCGCAGGAGGTGGAGGAGGCGGAGAGCTTCTTCGACAGGTGAGTGCGAACCACGCTTCGTCGATGTAGCAGTGATAGCAGGAGGCGGAGGTACCTGCGGCGGTTGCTGCTGTGCTTGCTCGTGTACCCATCCAGGAGCAGCCCTGGGTGCGGTATTCCACGCATTTGCCTCCATGAATGCATCGAAATCGAATTGTGTCGAAGCGCGCTGTGGACGAGCGGGTGCTGGTTTCGGTGTACCAGGTCCTTCGGATCCACCATCATGAGCCGAGTCCGCAGCATCTATAGGAGCATCTGCTTCTCTCATTGATGGTACAGATGGACTTTTCACAGACTTTCCGATCGACGCTTGGACGGCTTGAGAGAGGTGGGTCGGCAGAAGCGCCGGGGAATACGTTGATCCAGCAGCAGGCTTGACTGTAGAGGCGGCTTTGGCAGAATGTGGGACAGCAGATGCACGACCACGATACGCATCTGGGTCCGGTGCGCTCATCAAAGACGCGCGATGACCTGGAGGAGCTGGCTTGACCTCGATGGGTGGTTCGTCCGTCTCTTGGACTCCATTCCTATTTGAAGATTAGATCAACCACTTATTTGAGATGCTGCACCACCCACGTCGGGATACGCAAACCGATTCGAGCTTGTTACGGCGACGTTGCTCTCGCTCGGCTCTGTACCTCGCCTTTTCCGCTTTATACAAGGCCTTTGCCTCTTCAAGGCGCTGCTGACGACTTTGCAGATGCAGCGGCTGGCACAGATGCTGGTGCTGGTACCGCAGTTCTCTTTTCAGTATGGATAGGAGTCTTTGGAAACGCAGGCTCGGAGTCGGGCGATGTGTCCAAATGACATCGCCATCTTGCTCCTCGATATCCGACGGTGGATCCTCTTCGACAATTGTTTGCACGCGCTTCATCACTTTGACAATCCCTTCAGCCAACGCGAGCTCCTTGGGGCTTTGGTTGACCAGGTGGAAAAGCAGACATGGGCGTAATGGCTGATTTCAGTATGCCTCCCAGGTGCCACGAAGCTGATGCGCGACCCCATCGTCCTCGAGCAACTGCGTGACGACATCGACAAGAGACACAAGCTGGGTAATCAGTGTCCCGTACGTGCCTTCATCCGACTGCTGTCGAGTGGACTCTCCGCGCCGCTCTCCAAGCTCATCTTTTTGACGATATTCGAAATGAGGATGGGACCCATGTCACGAGGAGCCTCTGGGATCTGTATCGTCGGTTTCTTGGGGTGTCGTTATTTATGACCGACCTATTCGACGCAACGTCGACATCGACGGTACTGTAGAGAACAGGGTCCAAGCTCGTGGTCGACATCGCACGGCTTCCCTTGTCCCTCGACGGAATCCGTGGCGGCCCAGAACTCGCGACAGATTGAGGTCGTGTCGGTTCTCGAGATGCGGATAGTCGACACTGGACGGTGCCTTCTGGTTCTTCGTCTTCGACGTCTCTCTCAGATGGCGCTTGAACTTTATCCCACGAGTTGTCGTCCTCTTGACGGAGCTGCATTACCTGCATGTTGGGCGACGCACAATGCCCAGATGGCGCGGGACGGCGTAGGGGCGTCTCTTCTCCTGGAATCACGAGCTGCACGTCCGTTGGGTCATTTGGAGGACGGTTGATAAACGTATAGTCTTCGTCGGTGAACTTGCCAGTATGCGCTTGTTGCAATATTTCGGTAATGCTCTCGTGTTCCTCCGTGTCCTCAATCTCCGACATGGGAATGTGAGATATGATACTGTACTTCCATTCTCTCAAATCCTTGAGGTCAAAATCGAGCAGGAGACCTAAGAGAATGGTGTCAGTTCTAGATGGGCGTTATCGCAGAGTTGAGAGGCTCACAGCGACAGCACGAGCACTCAGGACCAGCAAGTATGACCTGAGCTCATCTTGGTTATGAATTGTCGTCAGAGATCCATCACGGTCTCTGTGGATCAGGGCAACATTGCTCGGCGGAACATCAAAGAGCTCGGTAACCTTTTCCGTCACGGTCGTCCAGTGTGCGTCATATGGAACCAGAAATGCCTTGATTTCATGCTGAACTGAATGCGAAAGTGAAGCATCACGAGACCGTCGAGCCACAAGAGCCAGGGATAGGGGCGGCGTCAAGATGCGCGAGCGAGCTGCCTCTCATTTCAAAATCTCCATGAGATCAAAAAAAAAGGACTGATTGTTGGGTCGTATAATGAATAGTACAAACATACGGCTAAGTCTGGAAAGGTGACGAAACACGCGCTCTCCGAGGACCAACGTAATAAGCCACAGACGTGCTTGACCGGGCTTTCTGCGTTTACACAAAGCCATCGAAATGGCCCTTGAGCATACGCTCACCTATAGGCGGGTGGTGTTATAAGCCGGGCTTTTAAACAGCGAATAGGCAAACACATACCAATAGGACTGGGAGCGCGGCTTTGGCATTTCTGAGGATGCCAGAGTTGCACGACGACCGTGGGGACGCGATCGAGGAAGAGTTGCCGCGGTCGAATGGACAGTCTGTGATCTTGTAAGGGCATTATCCGCGTCTTGAATAGCAGAATTGCCGGTAGGAACGGCAGGCTATAGAGAAAGAAGTCAGAGCTTGAAGAAGGCGGCCACATGACATGAGATGAAGGGAATGCAGGGATGCAATTAGGGGTGGCGTGCGGGGATGAGTGCGTGAGGTGGACGCGTATCGATAGCGAATGAGATGGAGACGAGTGCGAGTAGAATACACAAAGAGCCAATCAAGACGTACACGTTGGAAAGGAGTGCTGCCGCTAAGACTGAGACGACGGAGGATGCCGGCCCCACGGTCTTGGGGCAGCCTTTACCGCTGGGTTGTTCTGGGGGGATTTGTAGAAAACCTTGGCCAGTCCGGTTCATGCTCATTGTACGATGATGGCCGAGCACGGGCGAGAGTTTCGGTGGATTGGCGCGCGTCTTTCGAATACAGAACCAGGCATATTAGCGATGGTTGGACGCAGCGAACTGGGAGACTTTGATGCGGCGTCCTTGTTGAAGAAGTAGGACAGAATAGGCGAAGAGGAAGGGCGGGTCTGGGTAACGTTGGAGACTGCTCAATCGTAGATCAGTAAGCAACCGTGACGCGCAGAATAAGCATATCAACGCGAATAGACGTACAGAGGGCGGAGACTGCGAGTGCGACGAGCCAGGAGAAACTCGGGAACGTTGTCGTCGACGGACGAAACCGAACCAGAACGTTGGCGGTGGATAGGGATCGGTTTGGGTGTCGTGGGATTATCAGACATTTCTACGTGCTGTCGATGATGATTACAAGAAACACTGGGTGGGCGAGTCCAGAAGTGGAGGGCCATAGGCGTAAGGGGTTCCCCGCAATTTCTCAAACTTTGCCGCCGCGACCACTTGACGTATTCGGGCGGATCAGAACAAGCTTGAATTCACGCCAAACGTCTATTCTGAATTTCTTCAGATTTGTTTCACTGCTCCAAATGGTTTCGTGGCCAACGCCACCACTCATTCGCAACGTCAGGATACCCACTCATCCGGAATACGCCCTGATTGGCCTGTTCATCCCACTGCTGGTGTATTTTTGGAGACAGCGGAGCCGCAGCACCGTTTCTACAATTATTACGCGAATATTTGTCCATCCTATCAAGGTCAGTTACATGCATCCTGACAGCAGCAACGCACTCAAAATAACATAGTCGTGCCGGGGAACCTCTGTTCCGGCATGGGAATCCAGAGGGTTTAGTACGTCCGCAGTTGCAAAAGCGCGCAGTATACAACTCAACTGCTGTATTCTTAGAAACACGATAGAACGTTTGTTATCGTCGACAAGAATACGCACAAGACGATTACAGCTCGCGAAATTCCAAAGGTCAGACATTCAACGTCTGCAGTCAAGCCCCTCACCGACGTAGCCTAGATGGTCTTGATTCATCCTAGAATAGAAGAGACTCCCAAGGGACAGATACTCGAAATTCATTTTCCAAGCGAAACTACTATTGGCGTTGTAAGGACACTTGGTACCTCCAGAAGAGGTTGTCAAGAGCTGGGCAAAGTAAGCAGCACAATAATTGCTTTTCATACTCAGACGAGTCTAGGCTAGACGATATTCAATTTGGTCGCATACCACTGATGGATACATCTGCGAGTCACTTGAGCAAGGTGGTCTCGATCCGTCTGGAGCCCTCTCCAAGTATCTTGAGCGCGACGTGCTGCTCATTCCGCAAAGGTCCTACCACGACATCTCAAGCCCACCGCCGCGTTCCCCGCTCTCCAGGGGTCGTGTTCCGGATGGATATCCTATCCTCGTCGCATCTGAAGAGAGTCTTGTAGACGTTCAGACAAAGCTTTCCCTCAGCGCAGCTGGCGTCGAAGGCTGGAAAATCAACGGTGTCGCTGGCAGTGGACGGGCGAACTCGTCATGGAAAGGTGAAGTGTGAGTCTGGGCATCTTTCTTCTGCTCATATATGCAAACAGATTCCGCCCGAATGTTGTCGTCGAAGGCGCGGGAAAACCGTATGCAGAAGAGTGGGAAGAGATTTCGTTTACCACCACGGAGCGGAGTGGTCGTGCTTCATCTGAATACGGTCGAATGCTCCTGGTATCACGGTGCACACGCTGTCAGGTAATATTCAGTGCTTTGCATTCCGACGTCGGCTGATCTCTATATTCAGCTGCCGAACATTGAGCCTTCGACGGGTATCCAACACAAGCATGTTCCGTACAAGGTCCGTGTAGTCGCCGTAACATGACGAGGAGCTGACGGCCTTGGTGCTGCTACAGGTGCTAGCCAAGTACCGGCGAGTGGACCCTGCTCATCCATACACGCCTTGTTTCGGTGTCAACGCGGTTCCACAAGAGTCTGGGGTATAGGGTCGGCGACACTGTCCATGCGACGGTTTGCGGCTGCTGGTAAATTGCCAGAAAGAGGTGATTGTAAAACTAGAGCATGTTTCGTATGGAACCTTTGCTAGAAATGAGCTTGATCCAGTGGCCGCTGAG
>CAJVGD010000051.1:0-24704 GCA_910890315.1 Serendipita indica DSM 11827
CATCGAAGACGCGGCATCTTCCAGTCTCCGAAGTAGAGGTTTTGCGAGTAGCCGCAAGACTCAGGTACCACGTTTTATGCAGACCTGGCATGTCAGTACCTCCAGGAAAGATGTGGATAAACGCCAAGTCCGGATGGCGTTCGCCCATGACCTAAGCTCATTAGTGAGATATCCTGTGAATGGATAATGAAGTCTGACTTTGACGAAGACGTCATTATACGACGCGGTGTTTTGTTCACGCTTATCATAGAGAATTTCTTGATGTCCAGATCTTCGAGGTCGACCTTGTTGCTCGTGGCGGCATTGAGGATAATCATTGCTCGTGCATCCTCACCGGCAGCCCTGTCATTGGAGAGCAGTGGCTGAAGTTCGTAAATGAACTTGGTGCGGGCGTATGTCCGGAGCACATGCGACTCGTCAAGTCCTTCGGTTGTTATCTTTTGCGACATTGCAAGAGCCCCGGCACTGCATACGAGCATATTGATCTTGCTGTACCGCTTCTTGATCTCTTCGACGGCAACTCGCACGTTGGATATGAACGACACATCGCACTGGATGAACTCGTGTTTGACTGTGATGCTATTTGTCTCGTTCGGATAGGGTGGCTCGGGGAAAGATGCAACGATGCGGTCTGCAGCGGCCTGGTTTCGTCCGACGATGACAATGTTCGCTCTTCCGTTGGTATAGGTCGCTAAGAGTTGTTCCATAGTCTGACCAATCCCAGAAGTTCCTCCCACGAACACGGCCGTAGGAATGTAGCCAAAAGGTGAACGCCTCGTTGAAGGCCTTGATAGTGGAAGGCGATGGCATTGTATTGAGTGTTAGAATGGGTTTGAAAAGAAATCGAAGAGCTGTAGAAGTTGGATTATCGACCAGCAAACCATCTCGACCTATTTATGCCCGGAGATGGGAAGCTCGGGAAGCCTGAGGGCGAGGCTAAGGCTGGGAGTGATCATTCAAGCAGTAACCTCCGGCCCAATTTACCGCAGTAAGAGGCATTGTCGCGCTGATTCGCATGCTACACCTTGGTTTATAATCTATGTATCCGCAGCTGATGACTTTGAAAGATAACAGCAGCCACTACGAGGTAATGACGGTTGTAGAGACTGTACCAGGCAGGAAACAGCGGACACTCTGCAATATTTTTGAGGTCGACATCCGTCGGGTCAAGTTGCGTTTTCACCAGGAAACTTTGCTTTACGCTATAAACTGTTTCATGTATATTGATTCAGTGATGATAACAATTGTAAGACACTTTGTGGTGTCGGCTTTAACAGACCTGATGAGGACCAGCTTTGACAAATGCAGCGCGGACATATAAACCAGGGCGTCAGAACAAGCATGGGCTGTCTATCCAGACATTGGGAACCTCGCGCGATGGTCTGTCTCAAGCTGGAAGTACGGCTTTGGACTCGAATGCTTGCGAGATAACAATCCGGATACGTTCTGGCAGTAGGTCACTTCTCTTTTGTGATTTCATATTCTGACTCAGTGTAGCTCTGAAGGCAATCAGCCACACTCGATTACGCTGGAGTTTCGAAACGCGTCGCTGTCCAAGTACGGGCATAACTATCGCTTACATGCTCTCATGATGAAAATAGAAGATCATAGTTCATCTGGATCAGAAAAAGGACGACTCGTACGCGCCAGAGATCATCGGCATCCGCGCCGGGAACAAGCTTACGTGACTTGCAAGATGTCCGACAAGTCAACTTTGACAAGCCGAGTGGATGGGTTGCATTTGATGTGACGAACGATTTGGCAGAGGACGGTCAGACTTTGTGAGCAGCTCCTTTTCCCCTTGTCGAGTTTTGTTCTCACCAGCTTTGCTCCCGACTCCTATGCGAGAATAGTAAACCGCTGTACGCGTATGTCGTTCAATTGGTCATTATTTCAAACTACATGAACGGCAAAGACACACATATCCGTGGTCTCAAGATTGTCGGACCACTGGAGTAGGTTTACTCATGATCCATGCTCGCGCGTAATTGCAACTGATCCACTGACGAGGAGCCACTGTTGGATGACACTGAAGTCTTTCCGTTTGTCAGTCCCGAGTTTAAGATGTACGAGACCATACGATAGCTTGGACTATCCATTTAAGAACATAAATGCAACCACGTTCACTCTATATGATACAATATGTTGTTGGCACCTGAAAGGTTATCGAACCTAGCTCGCCGAGCGCTCGAGCGAGATCAGATAATCCCAGGTGAAATTGACTGGGGCCTAGGGGCATATAGTACTGTTCGAGACAATTATTGGCAGAATCTTTCCAGTCCATGGTGCCTAACAGGTGCATTGTTGATCCGCAATTGAGTCAATTAATCAACAGAACTTTTAAGCGGAAATAGGATTCTGAACCAACAAAGCCACCTATTAATGAAAGCCAAACTAAAGAACCTAACACGTCGTGTTTCCTTTCCATCACCTCTATTTCACTCGTACTCTGCATCTTGTCAATGACTTGGCTGTTCGTTTATATCTATATCTAGTCCCCGTGTAATATATCTTTTCTCTCGATCATTCAAGCTTGTGTGTGAGAGTACCGCGCCTATCCCTTCAGCTGCTGCGGAGGCCGACAACATGCTTAAACCTCTACCACGACCATGAATAATACCCGGTGGCCAGAGATTGGAAGTACGACGGAGCTGATGAGGGCTCAAAATTCAGATCTATCACTCGTTTGCGAGCTCATGCAGGAGCAGTACGCCGAGTTCTATTGTGATTAGTATCGCATTAATAGGTGAATATCCAGAGCAAGACTGGAGCAAGAATTGTACGTCACTCATATTTTGTTCACTATGCATCTATTTAAGAGAGATAAAGCGTTAATGGCCTACGCGCATTGGTCCAAAAACACAAACCACGGGCTGAAGGCGAAAACAGGCAGTACTCAAAGGTGCTCATCGATGCATTCGAACAAGGTGAGAGGGCTAATTGGTATCCAAAAGTGCGTAAAACATCTGTCTAGAAATCGAGGTTCGCTCGGGTCCCAATCCGAACATGCCCGAGCACATCGCGTTAGAGGAGAAGGTGCAATACCCAATTACCAAAAATCACGACTAAGAGACTATTCAGGAGCTGTCGGTCTGTTCGGAACTCGCACAGGTGCTGTATAATGCACACGCGACACGACGACAAATATACAAGGCTATTGGCTTCAGGTGAACTCAAAAGTGGTGGAACAAACAGTGGCACAAAAAGTCGCCCGAGGGGATGCGAATGCCATTTGTGGGGTGAGTGTTGCCCAATCACCAAATATGACAAGCATAACCAGATATCGAGAACTCGAATATCGCCTAAATTAATGCACCATCAACGCACATCCGCGAGGAACCTGAAGGGGTGGTATGAAGTCAAATTACCGGTAGGTCACCGTAAGCGACTTTTCGACTCTAGTTCTATCTGAGGTTTGCTCAGCCACTGGTGGAATCTCTCCATTCGGCCCTAGAGGACACGAAAGCAATCATGATCAACACAATAAATACCATAATGTTTGTAAATTCTCTTTCCATGACGCAGTCTCATCAAATGTAGCGATCGTGCATCAACATGTAGTCGGATTTATTCCCGCGCGCTTGGTAGAGCATCCGATTTACTCCCATTAAACTACCGTGCATCAATCCAAGGAAAGATGGATCTAGAACTAGTCAGCGAGGCACTCGTCCCGGTGGCCTATTACAACCATTTCTTCGAAGGACGGAGCTTGCCTCTGCATTTTGGCACAGGCACTCTTTCTCTCACTTTCCCGGCGCCTTATTCTGTGTGTCCTAAAGATTTGCATGAACAATTGACTGACCATCTCTGCGAAAGTTGCGTGAGCCGGATCCACAAGAGTTATTGCAAGCCGAACAGATAACGACTTCACGTGGGTCTCTTCTGAAGCTGTCACTCTGGTGCGTTCCTTCTTCTTGGTCCATAGTTGGTGGTAATACATCTCCAGTTTGAAATTGTGCAATACGGCCCCTTCTTCCCTTCAACTCGAGAGTTTCAACTCTTTAAAACAATCACCGGAAATCGAAAATCTATCAGCTTGGTATTCTTTACAGTAAATTGAACAAAGCCTAAACTTGGTATAGCGAACATATCTCGGCGTGAATTAACCGCATTTTCAAAGCCGGATTCATCAGTCTGGGAACCCCTAGGATCTCCGAGGCGCAAGGAACTTCTCAAGATGGCCATTGGAAAAGTGGATCCACGGTGGCTCACGTTCCGTGAGGTGAGTATCGAGTCTACTTGCTCAATCTGATTCGATAATTGATGCCTGATCAGGATTCTGAGGACATTGTGGCTGCTTTCATAAGGAAATGGGATATTGAAAACGACAAGCCAAAGCCCAAAGGAAAGTAACCAAAAATGATACGTCAAATTATCAAGTATGACGAGAGACTGGCAAGCTTTCATGGGAGATGAGCCACATAGTATAGAGGAACAATGTATTGGATGAAACCTTCAATGCCCCATCAACTCTGTGTTGAGCCTAAGTGAGCCAGCAAATGATACGAATTGTCACGAACATTGTCCTGAATCATCACGAATCTTCACGAGGTGAACAGTCACTCATACCTGTGTCACGAATAGTCACGGATTGTCACGAATTGTCGCAGATTGTCATGAATTGTCACGATCTTCCACGAGGTTTCCAAGTCAAGCCTGTATTTTTGTCCGAGTAGGCAGCCCAAACACGTGTAATGACCACTTTCTTCGTCCATTGCCCTTCTTCTGCATGTATAGATAGCATTTATATGCAAGTACACGGGTCTCATCCTTCAAATGAAAGTACCGCATCTGTCCTCCGTACATGTACCTTCTTGCAGGAGCTGTGGTGGAGGCTGATGACTTGCTTGACTCTTTACCACGACCATGAGTATCCGTTTACCAGAAATTGGGGGCACAGTAGAACTGCTGATGTCTCAAGATGCGGACCAGGCACTTGCCCACGTTCTCATGCGCGAGCGGTACGCCTGGTTTTGTTAGGATCCGTGGACTAATTGTGTGGATTCCCAGAGCAAGATTGGAGAAAGTGTTGTACGCTAATAGTAGTGCAAAAGAGATCCATCTATTTAACAAGGAGGAAGTGTTGATGGGCTATCATGCAAACACAACACATGAAAGCAAATATACAAAGCTAGCGGTTCAGAGAACGAGATAAAGGAATGGTTAAGCATGCAGTGGAAGTTGCCCTTTGAATGGCGAATGCCATTATTAGGTAGTTATGCCTAGTCATAATGACAGGCATGAGCAGATGTCGAGAACTCGAATACCGCCTAAGCGTACATCATCAGCGCATATCTGCGGGGTCTCTGCGGCAGTGCTGTGAAGACGAGCTACCCGTACGTTATACTTTGCCTCCATTTCTATCCGAGATCGAGAACTGCACAGCGACTCATGGAATCTCACCATTCGTCCCTGGAGGACACGAAAGCAATCATGATCACCACAATAAATGACATAATGTTTGTGACTCCTCTATTCTTATGCTCAGTTTCATGAAACAATAGCGATCGTGGATCAACATGCAGTCGATTGTATTCCTGTACATTTAGCAAAGCGTCAGATTTACTTCCGTTGAATCATCGCGCATCACTTCAGGAGAAGATGGATCCAGAATTGGTCAGCCAGGCAATCATTCCAGTGGACTACTACAACTGGTTCTTTGATGGGCAGCCCTCGCCTCTGCGCTTCGGCATAGGTACTCTTTTCCTTCGATGTTAGGTGGAAGTCTGTGCGTTTTGGGAAGTGGCCAAACAAATTGACTAACCATCTCTAAAAAAGGTGTTTTGGCCGGATCGACAAGAGATGATGCAAGCCGAGTGGTGGAATGTCCTCGATGGGAGTTGCCCTAGACATGTCACTCTGGTGCGCCCATTTCTTCCTAGTTAGCAATTTGGGATAATACCCTTCCAGTTTGAACTGGCCCAATATGGTCACTGCTTCCACTAAACTCACAAGAGTATGAACGACTCAAGTCCGCCAGTTTGGTATCCACTACAGCAATGGGACGAAGACTGAGACATAATATAGAGAATCTCTCGGCATGACTTGATCGCCCTCATGGTACCAGACGGGCCGATTTGGGAACCCCTAGGATCTTCCAGGCGCAAAGAACTGCTCAAGATGGCCATCGACAGAGTGGACCCATATTGGCTTACACTTTGCTTGGCTAGTCTACTTGCTAAAGTTTTTCACTACTAGATGCTTTAGGAGAATTCGGAAAACATCGTGGAAGCTGTTTTGCGGAAATGGGATCTCGAGACGGACAGGCCAAAACCCCGAGAAAAGCAATCCAGAGCGACATGCCGAATTCTGCGGAGTGGTGGGACGGAACGACTTGGACAAGATACTTGACAAGTTCCAGAAACGGAGGATTAACCAGACCCTGGTCAAGAGCGGCCTTGGCCATAATTGTCAAGGGCTGTCTGGAACAAAACCGTTGCAATACTTATTCAAATGGCACAGAATCCAGTCCCCAATGCGTGATCCACTTCCCGATCATCTCTTTGACCCAAAGGGACCATTACAGCAATGGACGTGCTATATGCGTGTGGCGCGGGAAACACCTGCCCATCTGTCAGAATTTTTCAAAGAATAGAAGTAGTTGAATGAGACGATTCTTTGATATATCACTGTTACTCGTTTGAAACTTGTCTGTAGGTTCGTGACTACGAATTCAACTCCAGCACGCCGAAGGATATCAATTCGCGTCGTCGATTCCGATGCCTGTATCGAGGTCGACGACACGGGGGAATAAACAATTCCCCTCGACGCATAGTGAACCGAACTCCGTAATCGCTCAGCCAGTATAGTCCAGTGTCTCTCGAACGCGATTGCCCAGATTGCACAACAAGATTTGGTTGTCACGTACTAGCAAAGAAACAATTTTCGAACCTCCCGAGAACAAAATAAGAAATTGATCGAATAAGTAGAAGAGGTTGAGGATGTGCGTGGTATGGTTGGTTATACAGTAACTAGTGATAAGTTGCGATTATCGAAGTAAAGCAGTATTGCGAAACCCGCGACCGAGTTTCGCGATATACAAATGAATACGCTGCTTGCTGCCCACCAGCAATATCCATCGCATGCTGAAAATGCGTCGCTCATAGAGCGTCGGTAGAATGAAAGAGGCGGGGATCAACGTCGTCGCCACCGCTCAATCTCTTCGTCATCCACATCGTCGTCCGAAGTGACACCAGTCGAGCGCCGCTCGGAACACTTCAGGCGGTGGAAATACAGCCAGTGACAGCGACATCCTTTCTTCTCATGGGCCCGAACCCGACTTTGATGACGAGGGTTGATCGCCAACCCGCTGCTTCAGCTAGACTAAGTTTGCGTTTACGCTCCTTTTCCGCTCTCGTCTAGTGCAGCAATAAGGCTGTTCATCGCTGCCATCTCCTTGCTCGTTCCTCCTTTGTATACTTTTCCTGGAGCCATCCTTTCCAGACCGGACCGAGCCCCACCGCCACCGTAGAGAACTCGTTCCTCCGGCATACGAATAGCCACCAGCACGATGCGAACTCGATGTCGAGTTATTCCGCGAACGACCCCGACAGCCGTCGGACCGCCCATGGCAAATTCCGTCGCCGCTGACACGGCCGTCTGGTCAATGCTCGCCTTTCGTGCGGCACTCCGAATACTCTCGAGGCGGACGGTATTGAGGCTCGTGATGGCTTGTCGAGACTCGAGCCCATACGCGTTGTAACCTGGTCGCGTGCCGGCGCCCGCAAACGTATTGTGGCCGCTGAGCCCTAGACTGCCGTCGTGCGCCCGGTCACTCGCAGACGGTGGGGCAGTGGCGACGGTATAATTACCATTGTGCTCGATGGACGGTCGGCTTTGGGATGTAGACCGGCCCGGCGAGGCAAATGGATGGGACCCAATCACGTATGGGCGTGTTATTGCTTGGGCGGACGTGGATCGTGGCGACTGGTGAACGCTCGAGTTTGCAGGCTGTGGACTAGAAAAGTCTGGATTGCCCGTAGGACTGCGCGGAGAAGTCGGGGCCATGTCGTTGCGAGTATAGACGTTTTGCTTGGGTAGGAAACTGTGTTCGTCCCGATAGTGATACGGATCCTGTTTGGCGGCATCTAAGCTCTCCATTGTGGGTCGTCGAGAATGTTGCTGTCCCTGGAGAGTTTCCGGGCGGTGCTGTGAATAATAGCTCGATTCGCTATAGGTGCTCTGGAAGCCCGCGTGTGGCGGGGCAGCCTTTAGATGCGATTCGGGAGACATCGAGAGCCACCACTTCTCCCTCTTGCTCCTGCTTGCCCTTTCTCGACCGTGCGCAAACCAAATGACGAAGAGGACCAAGCCGGCGAGTAGTATCCCACATCCTACAGATTGCAGAGCGTCCTGACTGAAATTGGCTGAGTTGTGACTGTTGTTGCTGAACTCGTAGTAGTGGCGACGGATCTGGTTGGGGTGGTCGAGCCAGTGATAGACTTTCCGAGAAATTCGATCATGAGCGTCGACGCCAAGCTTGCGAGGAAAACTGTAAACTTACACGAGAGAAAGAGACACTCGTCGTAATGTTTGGGTCAGTCTGAAAAACGGAAGCTGTGGGCGTTTCTCCCGCGAGGACGGATGTGCCACCGAGTTGGGTCGTCGCGCCCGTTTGAGAGACGGTGACGACTGTATCCTGTCTTGGCTGATGAATATGCATCGTTTGTAGTCTGTAGATATGCCGGCGGTGGGCCCAGCGCCGTGCGAAGGGCTAAATAAAGGTGATAGCTGGTCGGGGATGGCCTGGAGGGCTTCAGGGAGCCCAACAAGAGGTCGCAGAGGACGTCTGCTGTCGTTTTTGAGAACAGCAAAAGGCCTTGAACGAGCTGCTTGTCGGAGTCGGGTCCAAGAGACGGCTGGGAAATTGGCGAGCTTCGGCAATAACGCGCCCCTGAGAAGTCGCAAGGATTATTCTTATTTCAGCTTGAGAGTTTCGGGTAATTGATTTGGGTATACTTTATTATACCAGACCGAGGCAGTGGAAGCTATTAGACAGCCTACTCACACAGCTTGTCCAATATCAAGTATGCCGTGGTTGTAGATATTATCCTACATGCTACACCCGAATATCCTGCATTTCAGCCTAATCGTCATGTTTAGTCGATAGAACCAAACTCTCTCCTTGCAGTCTACCAAAATGTCGTTCAACTTGCCTCCCAAACCAGCATCGCCAGGTTTCCCCATTTCGACCCTCTCAACATCTTCCAGACGAATCACCTGGTCCTCTTTCTTTTGCTTTTGCACCGCCATCAACATTTACAATCGATTTTGGTCATGGCGCGTCGCTCGACCTCCCCAACCCGGGAGCGTCGAGAACCTGCAAAAGAGATTAAATGTCTGCTTTTGTCCCTTTGAATGCTTGTAAAATTGCTCATCTTGTGCTCCGCGACGCGTTTGCAGCCACGCAACTCACAAATTTCATGTTCGACGGTCTGCGCCGACTACACAAAGCGTTTTCTCACAAACCCGCGCGTTCACTTTTCGCATGCTTTTACGCTCGCGTCGCAGACTCAGGACCCGACATACACGCTCTCTTCGTATTTCATCGATGACAACGTCCGTCTTCCTTTTTCTTCCTCTCTCGGCCGTAGCTGACTCGCCTCAGAATCTACTACAAAACGTCGATCATGAAGGAAACCTTGAGGACGCTTGACCCACCAGTGGACGCCGTCCCACGACAAAGGCCAATTGCAGGTCAGCCTATCGCCTCTGTCTGTGATTCCCCTTCTTATACAAATCATAGCTTGGTAGCGCACCAGATCGAAGCTTTCTTCAACTCGAGCACGAAAACTCTGGGTCGACTATTGCCTAAACCTCAAAGCCATCAACCCATCGCCAATCGACGGCTCGGGCATCTACTCTGCAGTCTCTTGCAATCCGTCTCAAGCGTCTCGCACTCGGCATAGAGACCAACTTTCAAAGCGCACCCGACGGTTCAGATACGCTGACGACTTGGCACGCCAAATACACTGGCCGACAAAACGACTGGATTGCCACGGCTGCTTCCACACGCTCGGGCTTTTACAAGCGTCGTATTGGCACAAGTTGAGCCCTCAAGTCGAGGTTGCGGCCGACTTGCAGCTCATTGCGACGCCCATGAAGAGAGACGCCGTGGCGACGGTGGGAGCCAAGTGGGATCTACGATTGAGCTCGTTCAAGGCTCAGTTGGACTCGACAGGTAAACTCTCGGCGCTATTGGAGCAGCGGCTTGCTCCCAACTTTGCGCTCCTCTTTACAGGAGAGATTGACCATTTCAAGGTACGTACCTTTATACCCTTTTTTCAATGGTTATGGTCGCTGACGATTTTAAGAATACGGCAAAGGTCGGGATGGGCATTATGCTCGAGGCCAATGCGGCTCCCTACGACGAGGAGATGATGGCATCGCTACCACCACAACTATAGATTGGAAAAACGCTGCCGGGAGGCAACAGCTTGTAGACTGTGCAGTCACTCACGGGGACATCCAGACCTTTAGCATACATACATTCCGTACGAAGTATTTACTGTGTCGTGTTATTCAACCCTTTTCCCTCGTCATTGTTCAAGAGTATGTTTTGGTAAGAGGTAGAGACGGGAGATTTTACTCTGTGCGATAGATAAGATGAACGCCCGAGTCCGTTTCGACGATGCCGCTCATTTCGCCGACTTGGGCGCAAACGTCGCGTCTTCAAACGGCTTTTGCATCTGGCCACGGCTAAAGTGACCTAGATCACCTCCTTTCGAGTGGGAAGAGCAGTCAGAATACTGTTGGGCGAGCGAGGCAAACTTGTGCGGGTCGCCATTAATCTCGTCCTTGTATCCCAGCAAGATATCGATAGCCTCCTGCTTTGTACGCGTGATATTTGCCTATAAGAACGTCAGTTAGCTTTATTTTTTTGAGCGATAGATGTCGTGTGCGTGCCTCTCGCCAGCTCGATGGTCGTCGACTGTCCTTGTGCTTGACGAGGAGATGACTTGCGCACGATTTCTGGACCCCCGATGGTGGAGATGCGCTGAGCAAGTTTGCTCCCGGCAGTTTCTCAATCTCCTGCGGCGTCAAGTCTGGAGGCGCCTGCCAGAGCGACTGATTCGTGTCGCGGTTGTAGAAATATGGCTTGCGGCGCGTATTGGACATGCGAACTTCCCATCCCTGTGCATATTCTCGTCAGCTCTTGTCCAAACCTTTAGGGCGGACCATGTTGGATTTGGTGCTGCAGTGGCGGAGATCAAGTTATGACTGAACATGGGTTCAATGATACATACAGCTATTATTACTCAAATTAATGGGGCTAAGCGACTGGATATATATTAATAGCTATTACTTGGCCATCTAGCCTCATCACACTTGTTTGGCATATCGAGACTGGCAGGAGCCAACCCATCTTGGACCTGATCCCATTCTCTACGATGTCAACACTCAAGTCGAAACGAGCCAAGAAACCCCGCCCGACTGGGAAAGCGCCAGGATCATCGTCATCGGCGCCAAAGTTCGATCAAACAGAGGCTCGAGTGTACGACACAGTCAACGTCGGTCTCGATTTCGTAGCTAACCTCTCTGACGTCAGATGTACTCGCCCCACTCTCCAAAGCAGCCTGTCGGGCCTTAAAGTCGATCCTGGGCGTCAAAACAAGTCAGTGGCAGAAACTCATATAATAGACCGGTCGTGAGAGCCATGATAGGCTATTGATAGCAACAAAGAGATTTGAATGACTAATCGCGCGTTTAGAAGGCTATGTGATCCTCTATCAGAAACAAAGTCCAGACTGATTCGGGCGCTATTCTCAGAGGAAGGATCGTTGAGGAAGCGTTCAGCCAACCATTCATTGATACGTCAAAGTACGTTGAATGGAGTTAAACGTAAAGCAATGTACTGACTGATACAGATTCCTTGAGGATCTCTCGGCGAAAGTCCTCAACTATGTCGAAAAACGAAGCCAAACTACCCGGGGCAGGGCTACGCAAGTCCGAGAAAAGTCAAGATAGACGCAGAAACGATCCGCAGATTCAGTAGAGAGGTTGACGATCGGCATAGACAGTTCATGGTGCGCCGAGCGCCACCAAGCCTGCTTGAAATTTGACCGTAGGGCAGGAAGCATTGAATATCTTCACTACATTGCGTATTCAATCCATCGAACGAAGCACAAAGGATACCAAGGTCAACGTGGAAAAGAGTCTGACGGACAGTAAGTTAGTACCTATGAGTAGGTGTTCCGCTCACCATCTCAGACGATGCTACCGCCATGCTACAGCTGCCAATGGTAGCATTCGTTCCATCCTCGATCCACAATACCTGTATGCAGGGAACACGGAGGCTGTTCTAGAAATGATCTGGGAATGGGCCAGCGACGATATATCGACAAGCCGATATTTTGGCTCTGCGATATAGCCGGCTCCGGCAAATCACATTCGCAATGACCGCTGTCGAAAGGTGGCAGAGTGAGGATGTTAGGTGGCAAATTCTTCTTCTCTCTGGCAAGTAGCGAAGGGTCGGACCGAAAAATTTGTTCCCACTATAGCAAGAGAGCTGGCGCATCACATCGGGGCATGGTCGAAGCCATCGTACGATGCAGTGAGACGGAATCCCATCGTCATGCAAGTTCCACTCGACGAGCAGTTTCGAACCCTCATCACTGGTTCACTGCAGAACAGCAAGACCGCGTAATTCTCGTTATCGACGCTCTGGATGAATGCAAGTCTGGATCACAACGAAAGGAACTTGTCGAGGCTCTTATCTGCAGCTGTTCGGAGAATGCAAAATCTCAAGATATTCATGACGAGTCGACCAGACCCCCTGTCGTCGAGGCCGTCTTGGAGTCGCTCTCGACCAAGGTCAAGTTACAGACCGCCTTCACGATACCAATCATCGTGACAATATCGACGACATTGCGAACTATATTACCGATCACTGGTGGCAGAGACAAAAGGCAGAAGCTCGTCGAAAAGGCCAACGGGCTCTTCATCTGGGCGAGCACCGCCTGTCGAATGCTCAAAAATGAGGCCAGCTTAATCTCACCCGAGGACATGTACGCTCGTCTGACCTCCATGGATCAAGTTGGAGTCATAGACGACGTTTACAATCTTGTCTTCGAGCGCACAGATCCTGAATACTACACAGTCTTGTGTACAATGCTTGCGCTTACTGCTGCATTCGAACCGCTCTGATATCAACCTGGACGACCTCTGAAGAGCTCAAAATACACGGAAGTGCCAAGGCATTGGTACATAATCTAGGAAGCGTACTCACTATAGATGCGACAAATCTTATTCCAGTTTCGTCATCCTACGGTGGTCGAGTACCTCCGGCGCTGTCAATCAATCAGCCATCAATAATCGCAATATATAATTTCTATCAACTACCTGATGCGCATGGTCAAACAGCATTATGGTGTCTTAAACGTCTCGGTCTCCAAGTGAAGGTCTCCAGTTTAATATATCATCAAATCAGTCGTCTTTCAACCTGAATAGCCAGAATTCCGGATCTTGATACTAGAGTATCAAATTTTATTTCAAGGAGACTTCGATAGCCAGTTCTCATTGGGTATTCCATGTAGCCAAAACAAACGATAACTGGCGTGCACTTCAGTAGCGAACTTGAGCACATTACTCAAATACCATACGTACTATACTGGATGGAATCTGAGTTTCACCGGAGGAGTGCCACGAGCAATAGCTGGCCTTCGAGCCATTACACATCATGCAGAGTGAGTGATTCATCGTGATAAATTATAATTTAACGCACAACAGTTGAAAGAGAACACAAAGGGTCAATTATCGAGATTCGGCGGTTTATGATGGCATTTTCAGTGCCAATCCAGGATAGTGCTCCACATATTTACCTCTCGGCACTTCCGTTTACCCCATCGAATCAAAAATACATAATGAGTCTGAAAAGTTTCCAAGCATCCTCACTGTCACTCTTGGGATCGAAAAGATGTTCTCCGGGCTCCCAAGTTCCTTCAAGGTCACGAGACTGGGTCCGGGCCGTGGGTTTCTCGCCAGATGGCTCAAATTTGTCTCTGGCTCCTCGATAGGACTATTCGACTGTGGGATGTGGACACTGGACAGGCTTTGGGAAAGCCACTTCGAGGGTCCACTCGGGCTCAGTGAGAGCTGTCGGGTTCTTGCCAGATGGCTCGCGAATTGTCTCTGGCTCGTCCGACAAGACGATCCGACTATGGGATGTAGAAACTGGACAGGCTTTGGGAAAGCCATTTCGGGGCCACGAAAGCTCAGTCTTAGCCGTCAGATTCTTGTCAGATGGCTCAAGAATTGTTTCTGGCTCACGGGACAAGACGATTCGATTATGGGATGCAGACACTGGGCTTTCTCTTGGACAGCCCCTTCGGGGTCACGAAGGCTCGGTAAGGGCTCTTGGGATCTCGCCAGATGGTTCACAAATTGCCTCCGGCTCGTCCGACAAGACGATCCGACTATGGGATGCAGACACAGGTGCCTTTGAGAGCCACTTTCGGGTCACGAAGCCGATGTCTTGGCTGTCGGATTCTCCCGGACGGATCGCAGAATCGTCTCTGGCTCGTCCGACAAGACTATCGAATCTGGGATGCAGATACAGGACGAACTCTAAGAGAGCCATTTTGTGATCATGAATTCCCCGTCTTGGCCGTCGGATTCTCTCCGGATGGCTCACGGAGTCGTCTGGATTCGTCGATAAAGACGATTCGACTTTGGGATAATCAATGGAATATAGTATCTATCATCTTCTCACCAGATGGCTCTAGAATTGTCTCTGAATCACGAGATAAGACGATTGACTGGGATGTGGACAGTGGGCAGCCCTTGGGCGGTCACTGCGAGGTCTGAGGGTTCAGTCTTAGCATCAGATTTTCGTCAGATGGTTCGAAAATTGTCTCTAGCTCACAGGATCAGACGGTTTCGACTATGGGATGTAGGATCTGGACAACCTCTGGGTAGCCAATTCGAGGTCACACCAGATTTAGTGAACTGTCGGATTCTCGCTAGATGGCTCGAAATCATCAGGCTCTCTGACAAGACATAGCCTATGGGATATAATCACTAGAACCTCTTTGGGAGCGCCATTTCCTGTTGATGAATACTCGGTTTTGGCCGTCGTTCTTGCCAGATGGCTCGAGATCTGTGGCTCGTCCGACAGGATTATTCAACTATGGGATGCGGACACTGGACAGGCTTTGGGAAAGCCACTTCGGGTTCACTCGGGCTCGGTGAGGGCTGTCGGGTTCTCGCCAGATGGCTCAAAAATCGTCTCTGGCTCTTCCGGTAGGAGGATTCAACTGTGGGATGTGAACACTGGAAATCCTCTGGGCGAGCCAGTATGGCGTCACAATGGCTCGGTCTTGGCCGTCGGATTCTCGCCAGACGGTTCACGAATCGTCTCTGGCTCTGCCGACAAGACGATCCAACTATGGGAGGCAGACACAGGACAGCCTATAGGAGAGCCACTTAGAGTGCGAAGGTCCGGTGTACGCCGTTGGGTTCTCCAGATGGTTCAAAACTTGTCTCTGGCTCGTCTGATCAAACAATCCGACTGTGGGATGTAATCACTGGACAGGCGTTGGGAGAGCCATTCAAGTCACCAAGGCAAATTGTACGCTGTCGAATTCTCGCCAGATGGCTCACGAATCATCTGGCTCGTCTGACAAGACGATTCGACTATGGGATGTACACCATACCCCCTCTTGGAGCGCCGCTTCGGGCATGAATACTCTGTAAGCCGCAGATTACCGCCAGATGGCTCATAAATTGTCTCTCACGTACGAGACAAACAGTTCAACCATCAGCTGCAAAGCAGGTAGAAAATGTCTCTCGGCCCGTCTTGACGACTTGACAAGCACCGCAAGATGTAAAGGTGAATAAACATAGTCGGGGCCGCAGTGAGTCCCCACATTCAAGATCCCAGGAAGATCCAGGTGGTCTTCCCCTACGAGTCTTCGTACCTGGATTCCAGCATTGTTCCCTCTTGCAAGATGGCTGGGTACAATCCTCTGGTAAATTCCTCTTTTGGACACCACAGAAAATCGGCATGGACTCCTGTCCCCATCTTCTGACCATGCCAACAACGAGTCCATTCCGTGCAATCACTCTGATTTGCCAGTTTCGATGTGGCCCTCTGGACTATATGTTCGAAAAGATCCTATGATAGTCTGCTCAACTGTGGTTATCGTCGCTTTCAATGTATACTTCCTTTATTTCATTTGCAGCGTGAGGAACGTTCATAATCTGCGGTTATCCCAAGTTGTGTGCTTGAGACGTACACATCTAGAATCCACGTGCAGCCACGTCGATGTATAGGATAGAAACCACCGAGTTGTGTGTTCGCCAAACTGTCTATTCTCATGAATATAATTGGTTTTGAAAATAATATAGCTATCAACACCGGCGCCTTTTGTTGCTGACGCATACCCGCTTACTTGTCCTCGACGTCGACCGGACTTACGAATTCAACAGAGAGATACTTAGGCTCCAGGCACGATGTTCAGGCTCCCGGCCGACGTGCTCAGCGAGGAGACGAAGATGCAAAGATGCAAGGAAGAAGAACTCAACGTATGCTTCTCGCTTCTTTGCGCATACTCTTATTATAGGAGAATAACTAACGCATTCTTACCTCGTCTAGGTCCCAAGCCACTAGGCGGGATCAGAACCGCATTGCCCAGCGTGATTTCAGATTGAGAAAGCAACAAAAGGTCATCTTCATCTTCATACGTGCATATTGCTGAGGACTAAAACGTGCAATAGATCCGAGACTTGGAGCGCAAAGTTGAAATTCTCTCCGCAAATAGGGAAGACTCGTTGAAGGCACTAGACGGGATGCTGCAAGACTTGGTTCGCGAAAACCAAGCACTGCGGCAGCTTGTACGGGACCTCTCGGGCTTCATTGGGGAAGGCATTGGAGGGTTCTTGCCTAAACTCGGCTGGGACATTCAAAGCTTTGAGGACTTCAAGTCAAAGGGAGAGTTAGATACAATGGGAGAGTCATATGCGTGGCGCAAGAAGAATCCAAACACGCCTGCTCCAATTGTGCCGACTCTTGTAGGACAGAAAAGGAGAATTGACGAGCCAACTGAGGCGAGAAAAAAGTCAAAGGTCTGCTATTCTCAATATACGTCGTGACTATATCTCTGATCACTAGGATTCTAGAGCAACGATAACGAGGAGTTGACCCTCCCCCCGCCCAATTCGTTTATCAACACGTCCATTTTCACAGCACAATCATCCAATCCCGTGCCTTCAACCAACGCCAATCTCCCTAATGGGGCACTCTTTAGTGCGGACTATGCCTCCAATGCTCCAGGGCCTATGGTCCATATAGCACAAGGACTACGCTTCCTCCACCACAGCCAGCAATCAATACATCGACACCATCTGGGTTGAGCCCCTATGGAGGTGGTGGAGGGTCCACGCCGTCCTCTATCAACAATTCGAACCCGCTGAATAGTGCGGCTGCGAATACGTATCCAGCATATTCTGCGCCATCTAGACCTGCACCTTCCGATGGTTCGGCGCCCCATCTATTGGCACTTCGAATTCACGCTGAAGATCCGCTTCAAGTGAAGAAAGAAGAAGCTGGTAGACTTATTCAGTGCGTTTAATCTCTGCTCATCCATTAAGACTCTGATGTTTCATAGTCACCATCTTTCCAACTATAAACGGAACCCTGCTTACTGTCTGCCGGCCTCTCTCCGTCCAACACAGATTCAGCGCACCATAGCACACGAATTTGTCATTGATGGAATTGTTATCCCGGACATCCGCGATAAGATGATACTTTACAAAGGTCGATTTGACCTAGCAAGTGCGATGCATCTTATGCTCAGCACATCTCGCATTCACTCTGAAGATACAATGGTTCACACATTGGGAGATGTCAGAGTGGTTTTAGACAGTATGGGTGAGTGGATTCATGCATCACACACTTCGTTGACTCATTGGCCCGGCAGATTCCTTGCAACAGCTTCTGTCCTCGAAGTAGCTAATAAATGGCGACGCGAGCGCGGGGACCCCGAAATTCCTCAGAGTGTTCTTGAAGCAGAGTGATCGTGTCAAGCGACTGCTCGAGACTGATACCAAGGGGAGCTCGACCCCTCTTTCGTCTTCTCATTTCCCTTTCCCACCTCTGTCCGGCTAGAATTGCAGCCAATAATGCTATTCTCCATGGACTGTGCCGGTTCCTGTACCTATTCTTGTTCGTACTCACTGTAAAGCACCACTAATGTCCAGCAAACAGCGTTTTTGTCTACAAGGAATCGCATAGAGACTGAATACATGAAGAGCATAAATTGTGATTCCATCCATTGTCCAAAGACTGTTGGTAGTTATTTCAGACATAGTTGCCGCTACTTCCTCGTTGGATCATCGCCAAGACGCGGTTGACGACGTTTGGCACCTCTTCGCTGAGAATCGTCTCGCGCGCATGAGCGTTGCTCTCCGCGGCAAGTCGCATCATCTGTCTATTGTTCCCCACAATCTGAATACCTTGCGTGATCATGACATCTAGATTGGGATACTTGTCTTGTGTCACATTGTACTGCCGCGTGGTTCAGCAGCTTGGTTGAAAGTGAGAAACTGAACGTACCTCGTGCAGAACGGCCAAACATCTCCTCTTGAATTCTTCAGTGGGAGCGCGCCCTTTTCAAGACGCGGGAGGTCCACCGCTCTCGATCAACTCGTCGCCTTCACCGTCGGTGCTATAGACAGGTGGTGGATGAGCTTCGATCGGGAGACTATCCTCTCGCCCGCCAACATCTATCCTCCGGTGGGCTCCCCATCGAGCTCCCTTGACTGACCCTCGAGACGCTAGATTCGCGCGAAAGGCATCAGAAGACGTCTGCTCCAAGCCTGCTCCTCCTGCTCCTCCACTCCCAGTGCTCTCGTGATGGCGATGATGAGGATATCCATGAGTAGCATCCGGAGGAGAATAACTGGGTGAAAACGCATGTGGACGAGGCGGAGGCGTTGGTGCCGTGTTCTCGCTCCCGGCGCGCTCATGTCCAAGAGGAGGACGCTCGAGTGGATGTGGACTATCTGTGATGGCAGCAGTCTGCATGAACACCCTCGGAGGCGGCGCAGGAGGTGGAGGAGCGGAGAGCTTCTTCGCCGGCACAAGTGAGTGCGAACCACGCTTCGTCGATGTAGCAGTGATAGCAGGAGGCGGAGGTACCTGCGGCGGTTGCTGCTGTGCTTGCTCGTGTACCCATCCAGGAGCAGCCCTGGGTGCAGTATTCCACGCATTTGCCTCCATGAATGCATCGAAATCGAATTGTGTCGAAGCGCGCTGTGGACGAGCGGGTGCTGGTTTCGGTGTACCAGGTCCTTCGGATCCACCATCATGAGCCGAGTCCGCAGCGTCTATAGGAGCATCTGCTTCTCTCATTGATGGTACAGATGGACTTTTCACAGACTTTCCGATCGACGCTTGGACGGCTTGAGAGAGGTGGGTCGGCAGAAGCGCCGGGGAATACGTTGATCCAGCAGCAGGCTTGACTGTAGAGGCGGCTTTGGCAGAATGTGGGACAGCAGATGCACGACCACGATACGCATCTGGGTCCGGTGCGCTCATCAAAGACGCGCGATGACCTGGAGGAGCTGGCTTGACCTCGATGGGTGGTTCGTCCGTCTCTTGGACTCCATTCCTATTTGAAGATTAGATCAACCACTTATTTGAGATGCTGCACTTACACCACGTCGGGATACTTTAACCACGAGATTCGAGCTTGTTACGGCGACGTTGCTCTCGCTCGGCTCTGTACCTCGCCTTTTCCGCTTTATACAAGGCCTTTGCCTCTTCAAGGCGCTGCTGACGACTTTGCAGATGCAGCGGCTGGCACAGATGCTGGTGCTGGTACCGCAGTTCTCTTTTCAGTATGGATAGGAGTCTTTGGAAACGCAGAGCTCGGAGTCGGGCGATGTGTCCAAATGACATCGCCATCTTGCTCCTCGATATCCGACGGTGGATCCTCTTCGACAATTGTTTGCACGCGCTTCATCACTTTGACAATCCCTTCAGCCAACGCGAGCTCCTTGGGCTTTGGTTGACCAGGTGGAAAAGCAGACATGGGCGTAATGGCTGATTTCAGTGCCATGCCCTCCCAGGTGCCGCGAAGCTGATGCGCGACCCCATCGTCCTCGAGCAACTGCGTGACGACATCGACAAGAGACACGAGCTGAGTAATCAGTGTCCCATACGTGCCTTCATCCGACTGCTGTCGAGTAGACTCTCCCGCGCCGCTCTCCAAGCTCATCTTTTTGACGATATTCGAAATGAGCGGGATGGGACCCATGTCACGGGGAGCCTCTGGGATCTGTATCGTCGGTTTCTTGGGGGTGTCGTTATTTATGACCGACCTATTCGACGCAACGTCGACATCGACGGTACTGTAGAGGGGAACAGGGTCCAAGCTCGTGGTCGACATCGCACGGCCTTTCCTTGTCCTCGACGGAATCCGTGGCGGCCCAGAACTCGCGACAGATTGAGGTCGTGTCGGTTCCTCGAGATGCGGATAGTCGACACTACGGACGGTGCCTTCTGGTTCTTCGTCTTCGACGTCTCTCTCAGATGGCGCTTGAACTTTATCCACGAGTTGTCGTCCTCTTGACGGAGCTGCATTACCTGCATGTTGGGCGACGCACCAATGCCCAGATGGCGCGGGACGGCGTGGGGCGTCTCTTCTCCTGGAATCACGAGCTGCACGTCCGTTGGGTCATTTGGAGGACGGTTGATAAACGTATAGTCTTCGTCGGTGAACTTGCCAGTATGCGCTTGTTGCAATATTTCGGTAATGCTCTCGTGTTCCTCCGTGTCCTCAATCTCCGACATGGGAATGTGAGATGTGATACTGCTTCCATTCTCTCAAATCCTTGAGGTCAAAATCGAGCAGGAGACCCTAAGAGAATGTCAGTTCTAGATGGGCGTTATCGCAGAGTTGAGAGGCTCACAGCGACAGCACGAGCACTCTTAGGACCAAGCAAGTATGACCTGAGCTCATCTTGGTTATGAATTGTCGTCAGAGATCCATCACGGTCTCTGTGGATCAGGGCAACATTGCTCGGCGGAACATCAAAGAGCTCGGTAACCTTTTCCGTCACGGTCGTCCAGTGTGCGTCATATGGAACCAGAAACGCCTTGATTTCATGCTGGAACTGGATGCGAAAGTGAAGCATCACGAGACTGTCGAGCCACAAGAGCCAGGGGATAGGGGCGGCGTCAAGATGCGCGAGCGAGCTGCCTCTCATTTCAAAATCTCCATGAGATCAAAAAAAAAAGGACTGATTGTTGGGTCGTATATGAATAGTACAAACATACGGCTAAGTCTGGAAAGGTGACGAAACACGCGCTCTCCGAGGACCAACGTAATAAGCCACAGACGTGCACTGGGCTTTCTGCGTTTACACAAAGCCATCGAAATGGCCCTTGAGCATACGCTCACCTATAGGCGGGTGGTGTTATAAGCCGGGCTTTTAAACAGCGAATAGGCAACACATACCAATAGGACTGGGAGCGTGGCTTTGGCATTTCTGAGGATGCCAGAGTTGCACGACGACCGTGGGGACGATCGATCGAGGAAGAGTTGCCGCGGTCGAATGGACAGTCTGTGATCTTGTAAGGGCATTATCCGCGTCTTGAATAGCAGAATTGCCGGTAGGAACGGCAGGCTATAGAGAAAGAAGTCAGAGCTTGAAGAAGGCGGCCACATGACATGAGATGAAGGGAATGCAGGGATGCAATTAGGGGTGGCGTGCGGGGATGAGTGCGTGAGGTGGACGCGTATCGATAGCGAATGAGATGGAGACGAGTGCGAGTGAGATACACCAAAAGAGCCAATCAAGACGTACACGTTGGAAAGGAGTGCTGCCGCTAAGACTGAGACGACGGAGGATGCCGGCCCCACGGTCTTGGGCAGCCTTTGCCGCTGGGTTGTTCTGCGGGGGATTTGTAGAAAAAACCTGCCAGTCAGTTCATGCTCATTGTACGATGATGGCCGAGCACGGGCGAAGTTTCGGGTTGGCCGCGTCTTTTCGAATACAGAACCAGGCATATTAGCGATGGTTGGACGCAGCGAACTGGGAGACTTTGATGCGGCGTCCTTGTTGAAGAAGTAGGGACAGAATAGGCGAAGAGGAAGGGCGGGTCTGGGTAACGTTGGAGACTGCTCAATCGTAGATCAGTAAGCAACCGTGACGCGCAGAATAAGCATATCAACGCGAATAGACGTACAGAGGGCGGAGACTGCAGTGCGACGAGCCAGGAAAACTCGGGAACGTTGTCGTCGACGGACGAAACCGAACAGAACGTTGGCGGTGGATAGGGATCGGTTTGGGTGTCGTGGGATTATCAGACATTTCTACGTGCTGTCGATGATGATTACAAGAAACACTGGGTGGGCGAGGTCCAGAAGTGGAGGGCCATAGGCGTAAGGGTTCCCCGCAATTTCTCAAACTTTGCCGCCGCGACCACTTGACGTATTCGGAAAGCGGATCAGAACAAGCTTGAATTCACGCCAAACGTCTATTCTGAATTTCTTCAGATTTGTTTCACTGCTCCAAATGGTTTCGTGGCCAACGCCACCACTCATTCGCAACGTCAGGATACCCACTCATCCGGAATACGCCCTGATTGGCCTGTTCATCCCACTGCTGGTGTATTTTGGAGACGGAGCCGCAGCACCGTTTCTACAATTATTACGCGAATATTTGTCCATCCTATCAAGGTCAGTTACATGCATCCTGACAGCAGCAACGCACTCAAAAATAACATAGTCGTGCCGGGGAACCTCTGTTCCGGCATGGGAGTACACTCCAGAGGGTTTAGTACGTCCGCAGTTGCAAAAGCGCGCAGTATACAACTCAACTGCTGTATTCTTAGAAACACGATAGAACGTTTGTTATCGTCGACAAGAATACGCACAAGACGATTACAGCTCGCGAAATTCCAAAGGTCAGACATTCAACGTCTGCAGTCGAAGCCCCTCACCGACGTAGCCTAGATGGTCTTGATTCATCCTAGAATAGAAGAGACTCCCAAGGGACAGATACTCGAAATTCATTTTCCAAGCGAAACTACTATTGGCGTTGTAAGGACATACTTGGTACCTCCAGAAGAGGTTGTCAAGAGCTGGACAAAGTAAGCGAGCACAATAATTGCTTTTCATACTCAGACGAGTCTAGGCTAGACGATATTCAGATTTGGTCGCATACCACTGATGGATACATCTGCGAGTCACTTGAGCAAGGTGGTCTCGATCCGTCTGGAGCCCTCTCCAAGTATCTTGAGCGCGACGTGTTGCTCATTCGCAAAGGTCCTACCACACGACATCTCAAGCCCACCGCCGCGTTCCCCGCTCTCCAGGGGTCAGCCGTGTTCCAGGATGGATATCCTATCCTCGTCGCATCTGAAGAGAGTCTTGTAGACGTTCAGAAAAAGCTTTCCCTCAGCGCAGCTGGCGTCGAAGGCTGGAAAATCAACGGTGTCGCTGGCGAGTGGACGGGCGAACTCGTCATGGAAAGGTGAGAAGTTTGAGTCTGGGCATCTTTCTTCTGCTCATATATGCAAACAGATTCCGCCCGAATGTTGTCGTCGAAGGCGCGGGAAAACCGTATGCAGAAGAGGAGTGGGAAGAGATTTCGTTTACCACCACGGAGCGGAGTGGTCGTGCTTCATCTGAATACGGTCGAATGCTCCTGGTATCACGGTGCACACGCTGTCAGGTAATATTCAGCGCTTTGCATTCCGACGTCGGCTGATCTCTATATTCAGCTGCCGAACATTGAGCCTTCGACGGGTATCCAACACAAGCATGTTCCGTACAAGGTCCGTGTAGTCGCCGTAACATGACGAGGAGCTGACGGCCTTGGTGCTGCTACAGGTGCTAGCCAAGTACCGGCGAGTGGACCCTGCTCGTCCATACACGCCTTGTTTCGGTGTCAACGCGGTTCCACAAGAGTCTGGGGTGGGTCGGCGACACTGTCCATGCGACGGTTTGCGGCTGCTGGTAAATTGCCAGAAAGAGGTGATTGTAAAAAACTAGAGCATGTTTCGTATGGAACCCTTTGCTAGAAATAGAGCTTGATCCAGTGGCCGCTGAGAGCCGGGCGCCGGCGTTTCCAGGAGCGAGCACAAGGCCGATTGATGGGCTTCGCCTTGGCTCTTGAGCTTTGGATCCTCCCACCACGGGCCTCGATTTTTGACGAAATTTATTCCTACTAGAATAAAACCTCCGCTCTTTGTTTTTCTTTTACTCGATCATGATCAGCTCAGGCCATTTGGAGGCGCGGGACGCCATCCGACATATTGAGGCCAGACAAGGACGAGGACCACCAACGCCAGTAGCGCCAGCAGATCCACCAGAAGATGATGGAGACATTATTTCCATGATCCTCTCGGGGATTTTGGTGGAATTGACGACGAGCCGACGACAACATCGACCAGATCCTCGACGCGGTCAACAAGCACGCTCCACGAGTACGACGACGAGCAGCACACGCTCAACAAGCACGTCTACGTCGACTCGTACAACCGCAGAGGTCGTGACCACGCCGCCAGTGGTTGCTACTCAACCCCATCGTCGAGCTCGGCGCGCTCAACGACGATAATCACCCAAACTGCGAACAATGCAAACAATACGGCTAACGATACATCTAAGAACAGCGGTTTACCCAGCGTCGTGATTGAGTCATTGTAGCCGCCGCCGTCATCTTTGGCCTCATCTTTATTGCCTCATTGCTCGCGT